>JAQMYI010000015.1:2507020-2518398 GCA_030014275.1 Clariallabes melas
TTTATTTAACCAGGCAAGACAGATTAAGAACAGGTTTCTTATTTACAACTGTGGCCTGGCAAAGGCTGAGCCTTTTTTTAAGTTGCACAATACTGTAGGTGGCTGAATAAATACTTTTTTGCCCCACTTCTCCTTCGAAAATTCCCTTATTTTTGCCCTTCTGGCTGACTACACTGCCTCTACCATTTATTTGCAAAATAAATGACTGCAAGAGTTTGATACTTGACACCTAGTGTGCTTCTATCCAAATGTTAGTATACAGATACTCTTCAGGACGGAGGAGTTCACGCCTTCTGGATTCTCTGTTTTTGTGTCCAGTTAACATGATAGGAATAAAGAGCATATGGAGAATGGGTGAATGTTTATAAGTGCTGCAATGCAAGTGTGAACAGGAACCGACTTGTTTCCCAGACATTCCATGATGTTAAATGTAACTGTTTTGAGGCAATGCTGTAAAGGTATCACCTACAGTAACATCCTAAAAACATTAATAATCATCATCATGACCATGCTTGTCACTGATCCCTACGTCAGCTCCACCCTGGCCACACCCCTTTATTATTGTAAGCACCTGAGAGTCTCCTAATTCTTCCAATTTCTGAAAATCTCAAATTCAACTAGTACCTTTAAGGAAAATTTTAGAGAAAAAGTTTAACCATGCAAAGCCGATTTTGCTCATTACGATTGTGCATGACCTGAACTGCATGGCAGTTACAGTAATACCAGCCGGAGTTTGACATGTTTCTGTGCTTCATCTCCTGACCTGAGGTGAGAGACCTCGATGCAGATCTAAGGTGCGTTAGTTAAATGAGTCTCGAGCTGTTCTGCTCCTTCTGCTCCATTACCCCTTTAATGATGCCGGTAAGAGTTTTATTCTGTGAAAAATAGTGAGAATAGTACTGAATCACACACACACACACACACACACTCTCTCTCTCTCTCCGCTGTGAACAAACACTCTCATGAGGTTTTGTTTTTTTGTTTATGTATTTTGGCATGTTTTGTGGTTTTGTTTGTTTGAACCAGCACTAGTGAGTTTTTGCACATAAAAAGTGACAAAATGTCAAAAGTGTAAATGTAGCTCTCGGCACCTCGGCAAATGGTCTTTTTTACCCCCATATAACAAGCCTTTACAAAATAATTTCCTTTATCCAGAAAAGAATGAGGAAGAAAAAAATAAACAGAAAAATAACTTTTTTTCCCCGAATGCTGCCTGGATGCATCAAGGTCAAATAGACAGAGCGATGAGGAAAGAGTAAACAACATGAATTTTATTCTACACTATTGCTTTCTGCAAGGGTTTCTGTCAACTGTTGGAAATGTGTTGGTTCAATAAAAATGTAAAATAAAATGATTGGGGGGAGGTTAGGTTATTGCCCAATTTCTTAATGTGAATTGAAACTGGATTGCTCTTAAAAATAAAGTTTTAACATCGTTTTACTGTAAACTGCAACAATATGGAACAAAATAGCAACCAGATGAATGAGTAGCTTGATTTAAGAATAGTACAGGTAAAAATAAAAATAAAATATGTAAAAATAGTTTTCACTTTTGTGTGAAAGTAGAACAGAAATAAAGACAAAAATGTCTTGCAATAGATAGATAGATAGATAGATAGATAGATAGATAGATAGATAGATAGATAGATAGATAGATAGATAGATACTGTAGATCAATAGATTGATTGATTGTAGTAGTAAATAAACAAAGACAAAGGAATGAAAAACTTTACATGATGTACATGTATTTCAGTGTGAGCAAAAATAATTTTTTCTAAAAACAATTATAAAAATACAATGAATCAGTCAAAGAAGTGAACAAGCACACAAAGAAATAATTTTAGTTTAGTTACAAACAGCTGAACAAGTAACAAAGAAAGAAAATAGGAAGAAATAAAGAAGAACTATTGTATGTCCGTATGAATATGAAATGATTATTTACAATGAAACAACTTGGCTTTTGTTAATCAATCAATCAATCAATCAATCAATCAATCAATCAATCAATCAAATAAATAAATAAATACTGCTGTGAACTGAAACATAATTGTTATAAAAATAAAAACATTTACAGAGTGATTAAACAAACAAACAAACAAACAAAAACAAAATGTGCTTCCATTTCAATGTAAACTGAATTTTTATTGTTAATAAGTAACTGTTACTGTTATAACAGTTATAACTGTTACTGTTAATTTATTTATTTACAAATAAATAAATAAATAAAATTTGTATCCAGATTATAGTGTAAATGAACCTGTTTACTTTCAGACGAGAAACAAAGATACTTTATACAGAGATTTTGATCAAAACAAACCTGTCTACGAATCAGACCAAATTATTATAAATAATGATTTATCTGTATGGTTATTTCATTATTATAACCTTCTAATTATCCCCAGAATATCAGCTCCTGTAATATTATCTTCCCATTTCCCCATCACTGCTCTTCCTTTGTTGTTGTCTGTGTAACTCCGAGCCTCTGCTTCAGATTTCATCTATTTACACCCACCATTGAGACTCGAGTTCAAACTGCTGATAAAAGACTTGACTTCAGGGGTGTTGGACGGCCAGCGGGTTTCCGACCTCTGATTACACACTCGGACACACACTCCTCCAAAATCAGGCACTTGACACGCCGGGGTTGGGATCGTGCGTCCTGTGCGGAGTAATGGTAATAAAAACTCTAATTGCAGGTCAAAAGTCGTTCTTTCTTCTTTCACCTAAGTGTTTAGTCACATCACAACCTAATGAGTGAGAACACACACACACACACACACATGCACGCTTTCCCCTTTGTAGGAATGACTAAAACACTTCTTTTTGCTATCTTTCCTCTCCAATAGATCAGCATTCACAGTGGCTAAATGCAAGAAATACAACTAACAACCATCCCAATGGTCATTTGTCTGCCGCGGAGGTTTAGGATCTTCTTAATTAGCTCTTAATTATATTCCACAAAACAAACAGCCTAAGCAGCTGCGTAAAATCGAGCACCATTAAAGTTAGTGCACCTAAAAGTCTTGGTGCATGTTAAAGCAAAGCCTGAAAAAGAAATAAAAATACAGTCTGGGAAAAATGCCACACACAATTGCAATACAGCGGAAGGCAATCCAGGAAGGTGGCCACGAAAAGGTCAATCTGAAATGCCAGGAGAGTGCAGAAAATTGAGGATGGCCCCATAAACCCCTGGAACAATCCACCTGTCTAAATGATGGCTGAAATAAAATCGAGCAAGACATCATTGCTTTAAGGAAACTATATGTTATTGGTTGATTTGTGTCAGAGGAAAATCTTTAAAAAGCTCTGTCTTATGGTACTTATGTACATCTAGCTGTGATATGTTTGGTTTTATTTAATGAGGGTTTTTATTTTGGTTTTTTTCCCCCATCAGCTAATATGCTGTCATGCACGTCGCCATAATCCATTAAACCAAACTCCAAATATTTGTAATAAAACTTAACGTCTATGCCATTTGGACTCAAGCTAAAGACGTTGTCTATATTCTTTCCAAATGGATAATCGTTTCTAAATGTTTGACTGGATCAGGAAAAGAGAGAAAAGACGAAATGTAGAATGTGATGTGAGGATATTAGCAAGGCTACATTAGAGATGAGAAAATAAAGGAAAGAGATGAGAATGAGTGGCGATTGACTGGCATCCTATCCTGCATTCCCAGGATGGGCTCTGGAATGTTTATACTTATTGGTACAGTATATTATAGACAGAGTTTCAACATACCTGTGTGTTTCTGATTGCACAAATGATGGTCTGTAATGAATCCATCTCATAAAAAAATTTCTATCATCATCCTGATGTCTGTATTAAGCATTAAGAAAGTACCAAAGTGTGTTACAGTACTATATAACAATGTTACTGTACGCCTAAACATACTGTACACCGGCTACTTCATTTGTTACACCTTACTAGTACTGGTTTGGACACCTTTGCCTTCAGAACTGCCTTAATCCTTCATGGCAATAGAATCAACAAGGTGCTGGAAATTTTGGTCCATATCGACACATTTTGCTGCACATTTGTCGGCTGCACATCTATGATGTGAATCTCCCATTCCACCACATCCCAAAGTCGCTCCACTGGATTGGGATCTGGTGACTGTGGAGGCCATTTGAGTACAGTGGACTCAATGTCACGTCCAAAGAACCAGTTTTTGAGATGATCTTAGCTTTGTGACATGGCGCATTATCCTGAGTTCCTGAAATGATGGACACGGTCAGCAACAATACTCAGGTAGGCCATGGCATTGAAATTATGCTTAATTGGTACTAAGGGATCCAAACTGTGCCAGGAAAATCTTGTCCATACCATTACATCACCAACAGCCTGAATGATACAAGGCAGGATGGATCCATTCGTTCATGTTGTTATGGCAAAGTCTGACCGGCCATCCCGATGTCGCAGAGACTTATCAGACCAGGCAACAGTTTTCCAGTCTTCTATTATCCAAGTTTGGTGAGCCCATGCTAAATTGTAGCCTCATTTTTCCATTCTTAGCTGACACGAGTGGCACCCGGTATGGTCTCCTGCTGCTGTAACCCATCTGCGTCCGGGTTTGATAGGCTGGATAGAACAAGATGTTATTAGCGTTACTGCTGCCTTTCTATCAGATTGAATCAGTCTGGCCATTCTCGAAATCCAAGTAGATCAGCAGTTGCAGAAATTCTCAGACCAGCCCATCTGGCACCAACAACCATACCAAAGGTGGCGTAGTGGTTAGCACTGTGGTCTCGCACTTCCAGGGTGGAGGGTTCAAGCCCCGCCAGGGGTGTTGGTCCAAAGACATGAAGATTAGCCATTCCCAAATTGTCTGTTGTGTGTGTGTGCCCTGTGATGGATTGCAACCCTGTCCAGTGCGTACGCCCAAAGTCCCCTGGGACAGGTTCCAGGCCCATAGCGACCATGTACAAGATAAACGGTATAGAAGACGAATGAATGAATGAATGAATGAATGAATGAATGGATTAGTATACATGCCATAAAAAAAAAATGAAAAAGAAGAACCCATCATTTTATAAGATTTAATATATATTTTAGTGGTTGTTAATATTTCAGAACCTGTAAAAAACATGGCTGCTGAGACAAATCAGACAATAAACATTAGTGCTGTTGAACCGAATTTAATAAAAAATCTCAGTGCTCAGAAATCAGAGCTTGAATGCAAATGAAAACATTTATTTTTCAAAACATCAAGAACAACAACACAAAAAAAAAAAAAGAATCCCCAAGACACAAAATCTGTGAGAACTGATCATGGCACTGAAACGGACATGCATCAAGTCGCATTCTGATTAAACGATCCATGCTGTAAATGTAATGTGAATAAACTCTCCATGTATCCTGGAGGAGTGAACACTTAGACGAGCTTTTCCAGTAGATTTCAGTGTTCAGTTCAGTGCATAAACTCTGGATAAAGCTCTTTAACACTTCCTCACACAGTGCAATCACTGTATATCAAGGTCTATTGTCTCGTTTCTCAGACAGATAGCCTTCGCAGGTGTGTGTCCACCTTTGAAAACATTGTGGAGTAAAAAACAAAAAAACAGCGGAGGAGGAGTGAAGAGTTCCACAACAGAGAGCGTTCATATCTGAGGAGACATTCTCATCAGCGCGATTATGCGGAGGAGTAAAAACGCAGAGGAGAGATGATTATAAAAATGGACGTGTTACATGAGCTTCAGCATAGTGCAGCGCGCTAAGGGTTGTCACAGCACACACACACACACACAGCGTAATGTCAGGCGAAGCAAAGGTGACCAGCACTCATTTCGGTCTTATTGGACGACTAGTATACATCACGACGCCAGTTTCCTGATTGACACTCAGGGTCAAAGAGAACTTATTGAACCCGCACGAGAGCCGTGGAGTTCAAGCGCTGACCTGGATTTGTCAAATTCAGGATCACATACAGGATCCTCCATCTGCCATTTCTCCCTTGAATGCTTCGTCTGTGTTACGTCTTTTAATATGCATGAGCTCAACGGTGAAGGAGATATGAGGGCACGATGACAAGACCTCTGTGAAATAACCTTGCGAGCTTAAATAAGCTTCGCTCAATCCAGAAGCACATGCTTTTTTTCTTTTTTTTTTCTTTGAGAAACGAATATTTTACCAGCTTTAGCTACTTCTTTAAAAGTCATTAAGCTTCGAGTCATTTGGATTCCCTTTCTCAAGACGGGGAGAAATAAAATAAGAAAACATCACACACAGGCTCGGAATTTTGATTTCTTTCTGACTTCCAGTGTCCTTAGTGAGGAGTTTAATATTCGTGGATAACGTTGCGATGTCTATCCAGGCGGGATTTTAATTCAGCCTTTCTCCTTCTCCTGACCTCGTTGTCACACTTTCCATTGTACCACAAGTAACGATATGAACCAGTCATGTGTGACAGTATGAATTTTTTTTTAAGCCCTTTGTGATATTTTTTGGTCATTTTCCTTCTTTAAAATGTAATTACCTTTAAAGTGGTAAAAAGGTTTTTGGGTAATTTTGGTCAGGATGTCCTTAGACATAATTCCTATGTAAAATGAACAATATTACCAAAACGCAGGTTTTATTCATGAAGGTTTTGCAATATTTATGTTCTGTATAAATGAAAGGCTTGGGTCCAAGAATAAAGCATTTCTATAATAATGAAGGCCAGTTGTGTAACATGAGTTTTATAAGAACCGAAGGCTATGGCTAGACTACACGCCTGAAAGCTGATGCTAGGGATAATGTTAACGCTAACACAAAATAAAAGAGATGGTAAGCTATAAACATCAGGATGCAAATCAGGTACCAAATTAGACCAAATTACAAAACAGACCAATATATTTAATAGAACTGATAATCAAACTAAACAAGGTGCAGGTGAATACACTTAACATCATGTGACTGTGACGTGAGATGCAATGGATAGTGGAAACTGAAAGTCTAAAGAAATAAAATATAAATAGTGGTAAAACAAAAATGACATTTGCATTGTACAGATGCCTTGAATTCTGTGACTTTAAGTGAAACCTTTGTGTCAACTTCCTCACTACGACACTGGATTTTGTCTTACTCATTAATATGGCGTTGGAAGTGGCACTTGAATCTGCTCTCAGGCAAAACAAGGTATCGGTGCTAAAACGTACCTCACCTACAGTAGGTGAGAAGGTGAATTTTCAGATAAGATCATATAACACCATTTTTCACAACACTTAATGCTTCTTATGTCCAGATCCATGCTTTGTATTTTGTAAATATGCTACACATTTATATTTTTATCAGACAAAACAGAAACACATTTGCTAAATACAATATCATGCCCGTTTATGTTTTAGTGTCTGAAACTTTTTATAATTCAAAACTTCCAACCATCTTAATTGTCACTCAGATAAAACTTGGCCAGTTTAGATTTCACATGAAAAAACATAAACCTGAAAAAGTATGTTATTCTAAAATGCAAAATTGTTAAGATATTGCAATATGAATTTCACATGGTTACGGACACTACAGTTTTTTTTTTTAGGGAAAAATCCTTAATTTTGCATGGAATGCTTTCATTTAAGCAACATTTTCACAGGTCATATGCTTCTAGAAGCTTACAATTTTCAATAATGAATTAATACTCATAATAAAACATGAATAATTTGCATTTTAAATGATCATTGTTTGAAATGAGACAATGTCAATTTTGGGGGAAGATATAAACTCATCTCTCCAAAAATGCCAAAACTATATACTGTATGTGATAAATGAAACCAATCAATCTTTGCATTATAACCAGAGGAGAATAACTGGAATAACTTAGCTCATCATTCTTTACAGTACATCTGTGTTGAACAGAACAGCATCTCAGAATAATGTACAGAAACAAAGGAAAAAAAAAAGAAGAAAGAACTAGTTCCATTGTGTAAGCCATTATAAGTACCTCCAAGATAGGAATTTTTTTTTTTTTACCTGGTCTGACCAATTTATCCTGGCATCAACAGCAAGAATCAACAGATCTTCGCAAGCTTACCTACTTTACGTGAATAGTTCAGGCTGGTGGTGGTAGTGTAACTATGTGGGGAATGTTCCCTTATGCTTAGGTGGTTTAATACTAACAAAAGCTCAAATAAACTAGTCGGAGGTGGCAGTGTCAAAACTCAGCACAAGTAATTTCACTCTGGTTTCCTGAGAAAGATAAGCGAATCGTACGTCAGTGTTATTCTGCAGCAAATGCACAGTTCAGCCATAACATTATGATCATAAACAGGTGACCTGAACAATCAGGATCGGTCTGGGTGGAGCAGTTTGGGTCAGCCCGTCTAGTCCAGTCTCACAGAAAATCAGAAAACATCAGAGAAAGGCACCAGATCACCCAGTGCACCACAGCTTGACTCCCTGCGAAGCCTCATACCCAGGTGGCACAGGGGAACCCAAACCCTAGGTGGTTTTAATGTTATGGATGATCAGCATATGTGATGCTATAATATCAACAAGGACCAAAATCCATGCCATGACCCGTTCTCAGAGCAAGGTGAGACGTACACAATGTTAGCATGGTGCAGTATGTAATAAAGTGTCAGGTCAGTGATTAGAGGTTATTTTTTTATTTTTCAGGTTTTATTGTTTTATGTTTTAGAGATAAAGGATAAGGTGAGAGCATGAAAGACCTTTGACAGTTATGATGGATGACTCTTTTCAGTGAGTTCAAGATCTGAATCTGGCAAGTGAAATGTGGAGATTGTAAACAACATGGAAAAGTAAACTGCTGTCATGGAAGACATTTTCGTGTTCGGATTTTAATGAAATGGACCGGAAATAATCCGCCGAATCGGATCTTTGCTTGCTGTACTGATGACTCGAGCAGATCGTCCAAGAGTTTTCCATGTTATGTTCCGTGTAAACAACAGCTGTTTTGGTTTCTCATTAAGCGAGAGTCTGAACAAAATAAACTAATAAACAAACAAATAAATAAATAAATGTACTTACTTACCCCAAGTGTGGTCAGCCACATCAAGCAGGTGAAAGTTTTGAAACACATTGCCTTTGGCTTTGATTACAGCGATGTGGTGTTCAGGTAATGTGTGAAAATCATTCGTCACTAACAAGTGTTCTTCTTAGGGACACTTGGCTGTTTAGTCCCAGTCCTGTGAGTTCTCCACACAATGTGTGTGATTTTGTACCATGTAGCTTCAACAAGTGTTTAAGTGATCTCCATTCATAATTTTGTCCAACCACACTTCTTCCACAAAGTTGACGGCTCAGCATTGTCCTTCCGGGTTTTGATAATGTGCTGAAGGGTTCTTAACCCAGTTCCAGTCATTTCTAATCCCCTTAGTTGTTTTTTTTGCTTGATGCAACTCAATAATTTGACTCTTCTGAAATGGCGAACTTTTTTATGTTTGATATTGAGATGTATATCTGCTACTTCTGCTATATAAAGCTTCATAACGGCTCTAATCTGAGGTGCTGTTTGAGGTTAATTGGTGATTGGTGACTCTAAATGAACTTCTCCTCTGCAGCAGAAAGCTAGATATGGCAAAAGAAGCCTGGAAGGAGCAGACATCACCATTCCAGTCAGTTGTTGAACACACAATATTAATAAAGTTCTCCATATGCACATGCAAAAAGCGCAGACGGACCAGAAACGTCGCCTGGTGCTATCATTCATCAGCGCCTGTTCCGGGCCCTGGAATCGCACTGTCATGCAGGTGGCCCTAACACCTGGAGCCAAGGAGAAAACTACTTCCCAATGGCTCATGGACATCGTCATGAGAAACAACCATTCCTTTGCCACTCCCTACCTGGATGATGTAATCATTCACTCCAGTAGCCAGGAGGATCATCTATATCACCTGAAACAAATCCTCAACGAGGTGCGGAAGATGGGACTAACATCTAAACGCTAAAAGTGTCACCTTATGGCATGCTGTAGTACTTCAGGAAACCGGACTGGACACGACCACTGGATA
The DNA here is from genome assembly GCA_030014275.1 of Clariallabes melas. NCBI lineage: Eukaryota > Metazoa > Chordata > Actinopteri > Siluriformes > Clariidae > Clariallabes > Clariallabes melas. Next base: position 2,516,964 of record JAQMYI010000015.1, read on the forward strand.
CTCCTCGTCGTGACGCAGTGAGCTCTGCCTACACTGAGCTACACCCTGTGGACCCACACCACACCCCTAAACACGAGCCACTGTTCTGCTTCAGAGCGTAATCTCTCTAAGACTGCATGCATTTAACCTTGCTCGCTGAGCGCTGTGCTAAATAAAGCTCTCCAAATAAAGCTGTCTAACCCGTTATATTTCTAAAGCTTAATTGAAATTGAAAAAAAAAAAATCAGTTATCTTTATATTTCATACATACAGTACTGTACATACATGCCTCCTTTAGTAATATGTGATTCTGTCTTGCAGATTTTAATAAAATGTCCCAAAAAGCCAAAAGATGGTGGAAATAAATTGATGTGTATTTTTAGAAATAGTTTCAGACTATGGCCATGAAAAATGACATCTTTTTTTTCTCTCCATTTCAAATCGATGCACAACAAAACTAAGAGATAAATGCGGTCTGATTTGTGAATGCTGTGTACTCATACTGCTGTAAGGGTTAAAATCCATGAATCATTGCACTCTGAAGCCTGTATTACTTGGTAAAGACAAGTATGTGTGTGTATGTGTATGTGTGTGTGTGTGTGGTGGGGTAATGTAATGAAACACGCCGCTGGTAATTTCAGTTTTAACAATCTGTTTCTCTTAGGAATATCACCGTTAACAGTAAATAATTAAGAATTGAAATCTTCAAGTGAACCAGCTATAAATGGAGTTAAAGAAAGCCAAGATTTAAACCTCACAGGATTGTGCTAATGTGGAAGAAAATCCTTTAGCGTGACTAATTAAATAAGCTCCACTATATATGTATATATGAAACGATTTGCACTCATTTTCATCAAATCAGTTTCTTCCCGCTGAGATGGTTAACAGTCATTCTGTCTCTGAGCTTTGAATGTAAGCACTGAGCCTAAAAATATCACCACATCACAGGGTACGAAGCTAAAAGACCCCTGCAGATACTTCTGTGAAAGATAAAAAAAGAGAAGTTACATGCAGAAGAAAGTGTTAAAGAACGTTTGGAAGTGCACTTAATGTAGTGACAAGGGTAACAAAAACTTTGCGCAAGTGAAACTCTGTGCAACGTTTATGTAAGAAATAAAAAAATAAATAAAAAAATGAAATATCCATGGTATGCTGTTATAGGAAATTAACTAAAGACAGGATGGTGTGATGAAGCGGGGTCACTGTTTTCACCATGGTGTTGATTGTTTTTCTCTTACAGAATGTCCTGAAGTTGTGAGGGTTGCCCACTAGAGGGCAGTGTATTAGTTTTGTAGTTTTTGGTTGTAGACCCAGTTTCCCAGAAGGCATCTCGGTCAGCTGACGCGGATGCCCAGCTGAACCGAGGAAGCTCATTAGTGTTAGTATAAATACCTGTTTGTTCTGGGAAACTGGGTCGAGCATTAATTTCAGTTCTGTTAAGTGGGTTTTGTTTTGT
>JAQMYI010000015.1:2536896-2547489 GCA_030014275.1 Clariallabes melas
CTTATGCTCCGAACAGCAGTTCAGAGTATTCTTCTTTCTTGGAGACTCTGAATGGAGTACTGCATCGGGCTCCAGTAGGGGATTCCATAGTCTTGCTGGGGGACTTCAACACACATGTGAGCAATGACGAAGATACCTGGAGGGGCGTGATTGGGAGGACTGGCCTCCCTGGTCTAAACCCGAGCGGTGTTTTGTTATTGGAATTCTGTGCTAGTTATGGATCGTCCATAACAAATACCATGTTCGAACATAGGGATGCTCATAAGTGTAAATGGTACCAGAGTACCTTAGGCCGAAGGTCATTGATCGATTTCGTGATCATATCATCTGACCTAAGGTCATATGTCTTGGACACTCGGGTAAAGAGAGGGGCGGAGCTGTCAACTGATCCCCATCTGGTGGTGAGTTAGGTCAGGTGGCAGGGGAGGCTTGGTAAGCCCAAACGGGGAGTGCGGGTGAATTGCGAATGTTTAGGGGAGGCCCCTGTCCAAGAGGCCTTCAACTCCCACCTCCAGCGGAGCTTTTCCAGCATCACTGTAGGAGCTAGGGACATTAAATCAGAGTGGTTCAGCAATGTTCAAAGCTTCTATTGCTGAAGCTGCAGCTGTGAGCTGTGGTCTTAAGGTTCTGGGTGCCTCACGGGGCGGTAACCCTCGAACAGCTGTCCGACTGAAAAAGGAATCCTTCAGGGATATGTTATCCTGGGGGACTCTAGAAGCAGTTGCAAGGTACCGGCGTGCTCGAAGGACAGCAGCCGAAGTGGTAGCAGAGGCAAAGCAGTAGGTGTGGGAGGAGCTCGGAGAATCCATGGATAAGGACTTTCGGGTGGCACCAAGGTGCTTCTGGAAAACCATCCGGCACCTCAGGAGGGGGAAACGGGGAACCACCCAAGCTGTGTACAGCAAGCATGGGACACTGCTGACCTCGACTGAGGAGGTAATCGGGCAGTGGAAAGAGCACTTTGAGGAACTCCTGAACCCGAATAATTCACCCTCTGCTGCAAAGACAGAGCTGGAGGATGACGGGGGGGGGGGTCGGCGTTGATCTCCCTGGGTGAGGTCACTGAGGTAGTCAAACAACTCCACAGTGCCAAAAACCCAGGAATTGACAGGATCCATCCGGAAATGCTGAAGGCTCTAGGTGTCGAGGGACTGTCTTGGTTGGCACGCCTCTTCAACATTGCGTGGAAGTCTGGGACAGTGCCTAAGGAGCGGCAGACTGGGGTGGTGGTTCCCCTTTTGAAAAAGGGGGACCAGAAGGTGTGTACCAACTATAGGAGCATTAGACTACTCAGCCTCCCTGGGAAAGTGTACTCTAAGGTGCTGAAAAGGAGGGTTCGGCCGATTGTCGAACCACAGTTTGAAGAGGAACAATGTGGATTCCCGTCCTGGTCGTGGAACAGTGGACCAGCTTTTTACTCTTGCAGGAATCATGGAGGGGGCTTGGGAATATACCCATCCAGTCTACATGTGTTTTGTAGATTTGGAGAAGGCATATGATCGGGTCCCTCAGGATTTTCTGTGGGAGGGATGGGGATCAGCACCTCGAAATCTGTGTCCATGATTCTCAGCAAGAAACTGATGGATTGTCTACTCTGTAGGGAGCGTTGTTATCCCAGTGAAGAAGTATCTCGGGGTCTTGTTTACGAGTGATGGAACATTGGAACGTGAGGTTGGCCGGAGAATCGGAGCAGCGGGGGCGGTATTGTAATTGCTTTACCACACTGTTGTGACGAAAACAGAGCTGAACCAAAAGGCAAAGCTCTCAATCTACCGGCTGATCTTCGATCTTCGTTCCAACCCGCACCTATGGTCATGAGCGTTGGGTCATGACCGAAAGGACAAGATCGCGAATACAAGTGGCCGAAATGGGTTTTCTCAGAATGCTATCTGTTTTTTCTCTTAGAGATAGGATGAGAAGCTCAGTCATCCGTGAGAAACTCAGAGTAGAGCCGCTACTCCTTTGCGTGAAAAGGAGTCAGTTGAGGTGGTTCGGTAAGGATGTCACCAGGACACTTCCCTAGGGAGGTGTTCTTGGCACGTCCAGCTGGAAGGTGACCACGGGGCAGACCAAGGACTAGATGGAGAGATTATATCTCCACACTGCCCTGGGAACGCCATGGGATTCCCCAGTCAGAGTTAGCTGAGGTGACTGAGGAAAGGGTTACCCCCTTGTGCGCTACCCCCACAACCCGACTTTGGATAAGCAGTTGAAGATGGATGGATGGATAATAAATAAATCATATTCCACAAAAAAAAAAAAAAAAAAACTCAGCTTCCTATTCACTAAACGCATACAACACCCGGCCAAAATAAGTCACACACTCTATTACAAGGGTGCTGGAAATGAGGGTTCGGCCGATTGTCGGACCACAGATTGAAGAGGAACAATGTTCCTCTTCAGCATACAGATGCCCTGCCTTGCTAATTTTGACTTTAATAAATAACATTTTGCAAGAATGCAAAGCATTTTCGGGCATATGAGCGACCGAGCTGGTCACATATACTTCTGGTTGCGTGTACTGTATGTCCGGTAGCCGATAAAAACTTATTTGCATCAGTGGAAAATCAAGTGAAGTGAGTTTACATAATTTTTGTGTTTTTTTGCCTTTTGTGCAAGATTTAGTGAAGCCATAGCACCTTGCAAGAATGTTATCAAGCAGTCGGCACCAACTGGAATCATAAATTAAGGTTAATTGTTATGTTAAAAGTGAGGCTTAATGTCTATTAATTTCATATTTCACTTCATTGTCATGTCGTTTATTTAATGTTTTCATTGTTTTTAGATGCAAAAATATGATTATAGTGTCGGTAATATAGGTAAGATTTTAGGGTGGCAGAAATAGATTATCTACATTTACATTATTTCCTATAGGAAAATGCATTTTGCAATCCGAAATTTCTCCTTAAGAACTCGCATCCGGAACGGATTAAATTTGTATGCCGAGGTAGTGCTGTATTTCATTTGCCCACCTTTAGTAGTATGCATGATGGGAGCATCGCTTCATGTGCATCCTTTCTTACCCTGACACGCCCATCGCTCTGGACTAGGCTCAATCTGGACTCATCAGGTCACATGACCTTTTTCCATCGTTCCAAAGTCAGATCTTTATCCTCACTAGCAAACTGAAGCCTGTGGTTTGCTCATACCTCCTTTCATTAAATAACTAGTTTATCATCACATGAGTTTTATCAAGAGACTTCTTAATACACTCTGTGAGCATGTGGTCCTAAATATGTAAATGTGGAATATTTAAAATGATTGAAAATGTAGTATTTTAATGGAAATATTTACTGTTAGTCAACAGAGTTAAAAGATTGAGGAACGATGCGGGACTCATCACACTTTAGAAATTCTGATAATATTTGATAGAGTCACTAGACATCATTTTTTTAATATATCATTTTTCCCTCTTTTGAACACTGGTGCGGATGTGTGATATAAACAGTGATTTAAATATCAAAGTTATAGCAGTTTCCTTCTCATCAGCTTGATTTCATGCGTCTGGTTTTCAGCCTGGAGGGAGATGAGACGAGGCTTTGCAGAAATGGCAGACGGCCAGGAAAGGTGAGAAAGAGACGCAAGTCTGCATACGCAGGACACATTATCTGATCGATCGATGGCCCTGACCCAAGCTGACAGCGTGCGCGTGTGTGTATAGCAACACAATCTCCTTTCAGAGTAGTACTGCTGAAAATGCATTTTATTTTAATTTATTTAAATGCTCTGCTGGTATGTCATCCTGCAGCTTGCCACTGTCGTGAAAATCGTGGCTCTGCATCGCAGATGTGCGTAGGAAACGAATGCTGGTGTGTCAGTCACTAGTGTAAACATAGGGTTAGTTCGATTTGGTACATGATGTATGAATTAGCGTTAACCCCAGAATGTCTAATATATCTAAAAGCCACTAAGATGAGAAGCCGTGTAGACTCAGGACATGCACTCTGTACCTCTGAGATCCTTCAAACTATACGCTCACCAATTGTGCTATACCTTTAAAACACTTGTGTAAATTCTTATACATGAATCACTAAGACTGATAGATGTGACCTTGGACAGAGAAAGGACTGGTGTGAAAAGGAGACAAAGAGCCAGATGGAGAGATGCATTAAGAAAGAGGGAGAGAGACGGGGAGAGAGTAGCCGGCATAATGCCGAGTCAGCACAGCCATCCACGAGTGACCATGCTGGTATATGCCAACAAAATGATTACGAGACTTACATAAATCTGATAAAGGAGTCATCTGGTGAAGAAGAAGACAATGATTTGTACAGTGCTGTCATCACCAACATTGAGGACCAATTTAAAATGAGGACCAACATTACAGGACAGGAAAAAGCCTCACTTTTTGTGAAACTGCAAATGCAACTACAGAATCGATCGTGCTAATGTCTTCAGTAGTGCCATCTGGGCATTCAGAAGATTGCTGTCGCTGATCACAAGGTGACAAGCGATGAAGCCAAAGATCTCTCTGAAGCCCTTGAAGGTTATCTTAGCTTTGCTTTGGGTTCCACTGGTTTTTGTGTATCCTTGTCATGGAGTGTATTTATTATCTAATTGATTAAGGTTATGCTTGATTGGCTAAGAATTTCACACTAAGGTGACAAAAGATTTGCTTTCTACACTTAGCTGTATGTAAGGTTCAATATTTGCACACATTGCTGGTACACCATTGTTGGTTTACAGAGGCCCGGCACCTCACAAGTCTCTGAAGTCTCTGAGCTTAGGAGGAGCGTAAGCTAACAACTAAGCCTCTGAGAGATCTGGTGGATGCTGGCTGTTTGAGGAGTCTCACAACGTTTCCTGACAGATATCAGCTAGAATGTTCCAGTGCTCAAAATAATATATTGCCTCCAGGGTCCATTTGAAAGGTAAACAGTCAAAGTGAATTATTATGATATGAAACCAGTTGGGTTGAGTTACTGAGTCCTATAGAAAATTTGAAGACATCCAAAAGCATTTCGCTCCATTCTCTGTTTCAGTTCAAGTAATTAAATGGTCAAAGGCAGGAAGCAACACGAGAGTGATTAAGAATAAGGTGGTGGATTAATGGAGAGATTAGCCAATATTAAGTCCGATATACTGTAGTTGTGGTACTGTTCTTCTTTTCATCAATCAAAGGATCAACAACACTGAAGAAGATTCTGACCTTTGCAACAGGGTCAACTGTGGTCTCACTGATTGGATTTTCCAAACAGCTTTTACTGGTGTTTCTGCACAGCAGGGGCAAGTATGCTGGCAAACACATGTATCAACTGCCTTCGGGTGCCGATTTACCAAAAATATGAAGATTTCAAGGAAAATCTCAAGGAATTTCCAGGATCTTGCAATCTGGAACAAACAAGAACCTGGAATAGCTTTAATTTATTTAAGGACTTAACTGCAATTAGTGCTGACTTTTTAACTTTTCTTTCACGTTTTGCACGAGACAATCCTTTTGTTTATTTCAGGTTTGCCAACATTTTGAAATGGTTCAATGACAATGCTGAATCAAATTTTCAATGATTTTTGGTGTTGCATGTTCTGCTGTTCCCATTAAGGGGTCACAATATCCAAACATCCAATTCGCATACAACTTTTTTGTTGTATGCAAAGTTTTTAAGCCGGACGCAACTCTCCCATTATATCCAGGCTTGGGATCGGTACTAAGGATGCCCTGGATCCAGTGATGTGGCCATTGGTATGGGATTGAAAACTCCACAGACACGAGATGGAAATCAAACCCTCTACCCTAGAGGTGTGAGGTCAATAATTAAAAAATGTAAACAATATTCTGCTTGGAAACAATATTAATAGTAAAATGTGAAATGTGATGCCATAGACGCGGTGGTATAGTGGTTAGCATTGTGGCCTCACACCTCTAGGGTAGAGGGTTCGATTTCCATCTCGTGTCTGTGGAGTTTTCATGTTCTTCCGTGTTTGGTGGGTTTCACCAGGGTACTCCAGTTTCTCCCACCATCCAAAAACATGGAGATCATATTTCCCATAGTGTATGAGTGAGTTTGTGCATGCTTGTGCCCTATGATATACTCAAACTTCAAACCAGGTTTATCCAACCCTGTGCCCCGAGTCCACTGGGACAGGCTGCAGACCTCCAGCGACTTTTTACACGATAATAGGCATAGAGAGTGAGTTAGTCAGTGACTGAGTGAGTGATGCCCTAGCTCTCCTGGTTGAGGATTAACTGTAGGTGTCTACTTCTAGCAAACAAAGTACTTACCACCAATACTGTAAAACTGTAAGGGGTCACTGAGGAAGCAGCATGCCTGGTATGTGTGCAGACATTAAAATAATATTGAAAATATTATGCATAAATGCTTGGTCAAATATTGTCAAAAAAAAAAAAAAAACGTACTTACTTTTTCATCGTAGTATTCTCAGTGCAGTTGAATGTGATCATATTTTGTCAGCCAACTGAAACAATACATTGGAACACTGACTGTAACTATCTTGTTGCTAAGGGGAAAATTGTTATTTACACTGTTTTTTTATTTTATTTTTACAAAATTAAAATTACTGCATATTGTACAAAGTAGTTGAGACTATTATTAAATTTGCATTCTTGTTTCCAAGAAATTCACAAGAGACAAGAACAAACTGATCGTTTAGTTTCCATAACTTCCATTTTAGAATCGCCAACATGGAAATTGTTTTCAGGAAACATAGCATTGCTGTTCATTTGGAAATCATACAATGTTTCACTGTCAGTGTTCAAAAGCGTCTAATACACTTTTTACGCCTGCGACATCACATCCTGCATGAGTAATGAACCACAACGTCAGCAGTGTCATGTATGTCTCTGTTGGCAGAGCATGATTATTTCATTGATTACAGAATTCTCTCACTGTCCTTCATTGTTCAGTTGCGGTAAATAAATATAACATGGGCAAAATGTGTAGCTGTGACAGCTAATCAGGAAGATCTTGGTTCTTCAAGAAAGTAAAGCACAGAAATAGAAGACATCTTTTTATTTTTTTGTCTTTACACGCTGTGGCCTTGCTATGATGCTTCTCCTATTCAACCTTCTGCTCAGAATGAAACGAGCTACCTCAATGTTGAAACAAGGTTAACACACGGGATGCCCTGTTGTTTGACAAAGAGTTGAGATATATTATTGTCCAACTGTACCTGGCATGAAAGGCTCAATGATACAGTAGTTCTACATGCTAAGGCAAAGAATGAGTCAAGGAAAATATTCTGCCAGTAGCTTAAGAAGACCATTCAGAAGTAAAATATTGGTCTGCATCCATCCATCCATCCACACCTCCATCCATCCATCCATCCATCCATCCATCTAGGAACATTTGTAGTCAAACTAGAAACCCTGGAGGCCAAGCTAGGGACCATGCATGCCAACGGCAGTATGTAGGCTTAGCGGTTAGCGTTGTTTCCCGGGTTTGATTCCCATGTCGGGTCTGTGAGCATGATGTTTACATGTACTGTGCTTGATGGATTTTCTCTAGTTTCCTCCCAAAATCCAAAGACATGCACCACAGTCATACAAAATGGGAATAACATGTAAACTCCATGCATATACAGTAGACCCGACATGGGAATCAAACCCGGGTCCTGGAGGTGCAAGGCAACGGTGCTAATCACTAAGCCCACATGCTGCTGTTGACCTGCATCAAGCAGCTAAACTAATAAAAAACCTGTAATTGGGTTAAGAACGACACAGCACTATTAAAACTCGCAAGAATAGTGCTGATCCGTCTAATTTACAAAAGAAATGTGGTTAATAAAAATATTAATGACTGTAATCTCTGCTACCTTAAATGCATAGTGGTGTTCCTATGTACTGTAAAAAAAAAAAAAAAAAAAAAAACTATATATATATATATATATATATATACACACAGTAGACAGTAGAAACCAAAGCTGCAGTATGTTTAATAGTAAAAGTAAGACCATTCCCATACACACACACAATGAGATGAGAATTCATAGGATTGGGACTAAACAGCTGGGTGTCCACAAGAACTCATCAGAAAAAAAAGGCTTTGGTTTGCTATTGGGCACAAATATTAGACTTTGGAGTGATGGAAACGGGTCCAGATAAGTCCAGATTGAGCCTATTTCAGATCCTATTCTCTCTATATATCATTTTCTTTCCATTCGTCTCTCTGTCTCTGGTGGTCTCTCTTTGTCTTGATCTGTCTCTCTTCCTGTCTCATGTCTTTCTCTCTGTCCATCTATCTCTCTGTCTCTGTGTCTCTCTCTCCCATTATCTCTCTCTCTCTCTCTCTGTCTGTCTTTTTGTCTCTGTTTGTCTTTTATCATTCCCTTCTCTGTATCATTTTCTGTCCATCTGTCTCAGTCTCTCCATCTCCGCCGCTCTCTATATCACTCTGTCTCTTTCTATCTATCCGTCTCTCTCTCTCTCTCTCTCTCTTCTGGGCCTATGTGCAGCACTAGCTATCTCAGCATTCACCATGGTAACAAGTTTTTGCAAGCTTTCCCACACACACACACACACACACTGAATGCCCCCACACATCAATCACATGAATGGAAGAGTGTTGGCATTGTCTCATTCCCATCAGGCCGTGCTCCTGGACCCTCAGTCACTCGGTGAAAATGCAATACACGCTCGTGTCTTCATCAGTCTCAGCTAATGTTTTCATTTAATCAGCCTGTCTTTCTCTCTGCTTCTCTGTTAGTCTGCCTGTCTGCCTCTTTCATTTTCATTCTGGCTATATAACCTCTTCTTAAAAACAACCACTAAATAACGGCATTACATTATGATTTTTTTTTTACATCAATGACTATTGAATGATAACATGACGAAGATGATGATTTACACAGTTTGATAAAAAAAAGAGAGGGAAAAGATAAAAAAAAAACAGATTTATGTATTAATTTGAACAGGTTAAGTGATGATGAAAGAAAACCAAAAGAAAGAAAAATAATAAAAACAGTAGACAAAAGATAGAAGAAGAGAAAACAAGATGTAGAAGACATAATATAATATAATATAATATAATATAATATAATATAATATAATATAATATAATACTGTATAATATAATACTGTATAATATAATTTATCTTTATAATAAAGAAAAGAAAAAGAAATAGAAGGAGAGAAAATGATTATTATGGTTACAAAAAGTAAAATATATGGATAATACAGTAAAGATAAAAAAAAAGAAAACAGGGGAAAAAAAACAACAGTAAGAAAAGTATTATGGGATAGTGGAGGGAGGAGGTGAAAAAATATAATAAAACAAAAATCTAAATGTACATGCCTTTGTCTGTCTCTTTCCCTGTCTGTCTGTCTGTCTGTCTCTCTCACTGTTGGTCAGTCATTGTCTGTCTGTCTGTCTTTATCTTACTCTTTATCCTTCCTTGTTTGTCTATCTTTCTCTGTCTGTCAGTCTTAATTTGTATGTCTGTCTCTCTCATCCTCTGTCTGTCTTTCTCTTGTCTCAGTCTCTGTCTCTCTCTCTCACACACACACACACACGCAAACACAGAGTAAAGCACTCTGGTCAGTAAGTACTTATTGTATTACATAACAGCAGCATGATTGAAGTCTCTGGTGTGTACCGATGTGTGTAACGTGTGTACGGGGTCTGATGTGCTATATGTGTTCACTGTGTAGCGTGTGTAATGCGCATAGTGGATCTGGACTAATGCACCACTTCACTGACCCAGTAACTAACTTAGAAAGTTCTTCACATTTCCATATTAACTGAGACCCAGATCCTGTTCCTCCAAATCCGATCTGACACCAATCATCTCCTGGGGCGCTGTCCGAGGCTCTACTCATAAACTCCAACTGGCAGGATGGAGACGAGTGACATGGACAGATCCGGAGAGATCCCAGCAGAATTGGAGAAAGTAATGTGTACAGTGGAACGTGTTAGCATCTCAGCTACAATAATCAGGACAGTGCTGTGGGTTGCTATTTTTAGATCCCGGGAGAAGGAAAGGAAGAGGAAGAGAGACGGGGAGGGAATATATCTGACCTGGCCTGAGGGAAAAACAGAACTAAGATGTAATTACAAAGTTGGAAAAAATCAAATGAGGGGAGAAAAAAAGAGGAAGAAGAAGGAAATGAACAGGTAAAAGAAAACAAAAAAGAAATACATCAGATTTTCACTTTTTTTTTTTATACTTAAAAAGTCAATTCACATCTGTTATACTGTACCATGTCGTTAATGAATTGATGCTAAGCCAGCTCTCACCTCATGTCAGGCCACATCCAAGATACGCTAGAAAGAATGGCTTGATAATTAGAAATTATTAAAATGTAATATTATTTTATTCCAACATCAAGATAATGACTTATAATCAGCATTACAAAGTCATGGCAGTGAAGTTCAACAGAATCTGCAATAAAATGGGTTTGTTAGCTGAGCAGTGTTAGCAAACTAAACATCTGCATTATAGGAAACTCATCTCCTGGATTGTCTAGTTAGTTTTTAGCCTTTTCCAAATATCTAGCTAAATCTAATGCAAACTACAAAGCAAAGAGCGCTGAAATACACTGAAATATTTACAACATTGCTATTTAATGTTAAGTGGCTATTTTTTTTTAATATATATATATATATATATATATATATATATATATATATATATATATTT
>JAQMYI010000015.1:2600252-2614123 GCA_030014275.1 Clariallabes melas
ATATTTTTTCACACCACTGTATATATATATATATATATATATATATATATATATATATATATATATATATATTCTGTATCTTTATATACATAGAGGTGCTTTGTGCAGGTATTGGTGGATTTTAACCCTGATATTTGCGACACATGAAATGATGAGAGTTCTTTCGTGTGTCGCTGTAGGTTGGTTGCCGGTCCTGGCTGAGATGGCCCAGGCTCCTCACATCATTCAGGCGTCCCACGCTGCCCGCGCTTTAGCCAACCTGGACCGAGACGCCGAGGTGCAGAAGTACCCGGACGGAGTTTATGTCCTACATCCACAGGGTCGCACCAGGTAATCACTCTGACATGAAACATCAAGCATTTAATTCTACACGTTCACTCGTTTACAATCTAAGTCCTGTTAGATGTCCGTGCCATCAGGGAATATAAACTCCATAGATGTGATAACCTGGTCATTCAGTACATCCAGGTGGTCAGCTGACTGAGTCTAGACCTGAGAAGATCATAACACTGCCTCCAGAGGCTTGTACATGATCGCCTCATGCTCTTCCCTTCTTACCCTGTGTATGGAAATGCTCTTACTTTCACTTTTAAACATAGCTCTGATTTTTACTGTCGATGCATCGTCACCAAGCGTTTAATTGATGTCTAATTCAAAGTGATCTCATTCATGATCCTTTTTTTCTTCCACTAAGTTCGGCACTATCACTTCAGGTTTTAATAACGTTTAATTTAAAACATCTTTATTTTTTACTTTGCTTGATACAGCTGAATAATTTGACCCTATAATAATCTTTGTGCTCTTTTGTTGATCGGAACCCAGCGAGCCCATAAAGGCGGACATCCTGTTTGTGCACGGCCTCCTGGGAGCTGCTTTCAAAACATGGCGACAGAAAGACTGCGACCTGACAGAAGTCGAAAAATCTGCAGGGATACAAGAGGATTACACGGAGTGCTGGCCTAAGGTACGGTCTACATCTCAGAAAGCTGATATTCTAGCTCTTCGTGATCCATTTTGCTTTCCTTGCCTCCCTCATTGGCCTCGTCTGACCCTCAGTCGTGGTTAGCAGCCGACTGCCCCAACCTCAGAATCCTGTCCGTAGAGTACGACACGCACCTGAGCGACTGGAGAGCCAAGTGTCCCGCTGAAAACCAGAGGTAATGAAGGGGGTAAAAAATTATTAATAAACAGGGGTATGGATTTGGGAAAAAAAAACATTTCCAGTGAATTTAATGGTTTGGCTGATCTGTGCAGGAAGTCTTTAGCGTATCGCAGCGGGGAGCTCCTGAGGAAGCTGAAAGCCGCAGGAGTGGGTGACCGGCCTGTGGTTTGGGTGGCACACAGTATGGGAGGTTAGTCATCAGTGGGTCCGAGATAAACCAGCATTCATCAGGTTTCATTGGTTTTTTTTAAAGCTTCATCGAAGTTCAGAACCCCAAGAAATCCTGAAAGGTTTCCTAGTTAAACTAAACCTCCACTCTGGAACACGTTATATTGAAAGTTTGCTGATGTTTAGTGACTCAGGTGCTGATCTGATGCTTGACTTCATTATTCCTATGAGAAAAGAAATAGCTTTAACTTATTAGAAGGCGCTTCTTCAAGATTTTATTTCCTGTCCTGCTCTTCCTTTAGGCTTGCTGGTGAAAAAGATGCTCCTAGACGCCTCGACGGATCCTGAGCTGAGCCCGTTGTTGAAGAACACCAAGGGCGTGTTGTTCTACAGCGTTCCTCACCGCGGCACCTTCATGGCCGAGTACTCCGTAAACGTCCGCTATCTCCTGTTTCCCTCCATAGAAGTCCGAGAGCTCTGCAAAGGTTGGACCAGCTCCTTTATTTTTTTGTGTGATTTATCAGCAGGTTTTTTTCTTCGTTGTATCATTTTTTAAATTATTATTATTATTGTTGTCGCAGACTCTCCAAGCTTACGAGAGCTGAACGAGAATTTCCTCAACATGGCAAGAGACAGAGAGTTCAAGATCCTGAGCTTCGTTGAAACCGCACCCACGTCCGTCGGCCCGATGATAAACGTATTAGTGGTTCCCGCGGCGTCAGCAGGTACGGCAGCTTGGCACACCGGGAACGTTGTTTTTACTCCGTTAAACATGATGGAGCTGTTTGCTCTGACCTTCAAGTAGGACGATCTGTTTGGACGTCCCAACATTTTGCATTTCCTACAGCTTGTGTTCTATTCCTTCGTTCTCTTCACCCCAATCTCCTTGTACATCTTGCAGATCTGGGTATCGGAGATCTCATAGAGGTGCCTGTCGATCATCTGAACATCTGCAAACCGGAGAAGAAGGAGACGTTTCTCTACAAACAGAGCTTGCGGTTTATCCAGGATGCTCTTGGTGGACAGATAACCAGCTGAACGTTTGTGCCAACATCATGACTTTTCATTTCTGCAAATGATCCAGGAGTGTAACAGGAAGTCATTTGGAATACTACAGACAATGCAGGAACTACGTTCAGTATTTATGTTGTGTGTAATGTTAAACACGGTACATATCGACGCTTTGATTCTGTCCTGTAACGGATATTATTTATTTTGAGAACATAGTTGGAACACTAAGAGCCAAACAGACAACAGACAACAAACAAATAAAGTGCCAAAATATGTGTGCGTATGTGTATGTGTTATTTGATGGGTTAAAAGTGCGGTTGTGATAAATTTGTACAAATTATTATCTTTATGATCATGAGAATATACAGCTGAGTGCAAAAATCAACAAAAGTATCAAACAATCATGGCGACAAGTGGGCATGCGGACAAGTGTGTGTCTCACACACACTCGTTTATAACCAGGAGGGATGTAGAGTAGGATGAAGTAAGTCTTAAATTCCAGCATGGAGTGGATGGAATGGATGGATGAAAGATTACATGGACAGATTGGACGGATAGACAGATGATGGATGGCTTGTGTATTTTGGTTTCGTGCCATCTGATGAATCGCCCTGAAGAGATATCTATCATTTCTGTTACTTATGGGGTGCGGTTGCCAGCTTGACACCCGATTGTCATTCACACACTACCGGCAATTTGGGAACGCCAATTAGCGTAATCTGCATGTCTGTGGACTGTAGGAGGAAACTGGAGTACTTTGAGGAAACCCACCATGCATGGGAGGAACATTCAAACTCTTTGCACACAGGCCCCTAGGCGGTGCAAGGTGAAAGTGATGACCACTAAGCCAAAGTGCCACCTTGATGGATTTGGACAGATAGAATGGATGGATGAGTTCCTATGCAGTATGGATGCATAGACGAGTGAAAGACTATATGAATGAAGGGGAAAATGGATGAACGATGGATAAATAGATTGATGGAGGTACAATAGGGATGAAAGATTGAATGGATTTATGTATGAATACATGGTTGGATGGATGAAAATAACTGGATTGATGGATGGATGAATTTAAGGACGGATACACAGATGCATAGTCATGGATGGATGGTTGTATGAAAGATGTGAATGGATGGGTGGATGGACGGATGGTTAGATGGATGGTAGACAGCTGACTGATGAATGCAAGTATGATACATGCATTAATAAATGGATAGGTGGACTAAAGAACAAATATATGGATGTATGAATACATGGGTGGAAAGATGGATAGATGATAAAAATGAACACATTCATGGATGAATGGAAGAATGTATAGATGGATGAACAAACACATGGATGGATGAATGGAAAGGATAATTGGATTAGATGGATGGATGAACCCAAGGGAAATTGTGGTAATAAAAATGTAAAAACGTGCCATCGACTCCATGGGTTGACTCCATTCAGATAATTATGTGGAATGTAATGGTAAGTCTTTTTTTTTTTTTTTTTTGTGGCAGGGTTGAACATTCATACTGAGCTCATGTACTGTGTAAATAATTTTGCCCAAGTCGTATATAACCCACTTCCCACCAGCATAGAAACAAAACAAAACAAAAAAGAATATCTATTAAAAAATCTTGTACATATATGTATTATTGTTTTTATATATAAAGCACACTCATATTTTATGTTATTCATAAATTAATTATACTATAAATAAAACATGGGGAGTACAAACCTGCATATACTGTACTTTTAAATGTTTTTAGTATACTCCAATACACAAGGTGGCGCTGTTGTAGCATTGTTACATCATTGATAAGCGACCAAAGTAACAGGAAAACAACCGGTGCTTACGTTGTAAGTATTTTCCCCGTAAAAAAAAAAAAAAAACATTTTAGGTTTATTTTCTTTTGAATACGTGTAGAGATGAGGTTGTAAGAACGGCGTGTTAACATTAATACACGAATATTTTGTGAGCGATGATGATCATTAATGATGTAACAAAGACCTAGCTAATACGACTGCGCTAGGAACTTTGAATTCACTTACGTATGAGGTTTTACGGTAACAATGGCAACCATGTTTTTTTTTCTAACATTAAAATCTTAATTAATTTCACATTAAAGAAGCACGTATGTAGTATGTATTTCGTGTTTTTATACTGCATTTTTATGCATATAAATATATATTTTCTTATAAAACTACAAGAAATGTTTACAAAAAAAACATGAACCGTCTTCTTCCACCAAAGCGCCTTGTTTGTACCGTAAGGCGTAGTATATACGCGCACCGTGTGTTCTAACATGCTAACATTATTAAATTATACACCTAAACAACTCCTGTTTTTATTTTAGGGACACATTTCGGGATTTGTTGTATCTTAAATCATTACTGTAGCTTTCAGCTGTGCTGTTTTTTTTTATTTTTTATATATAACTATAAC
The DNA here is from genome assembly GCA_030014275.1 of Clariallabes melas. NCBI lineage: Eukaryota > Metazoa > Chordata > Actinopteri > Siluriformes > Clariidae > Clariallabes > Clariallabes melas. The sequence goes on from JAQMYI010000015.1 coordinate 2,605,025, forward strand.
TAGTGTTTAGTGTATAACTTCATTTTCTCTAGCTAGCTTTCTGATTAGCAAATGTTTAGTGTTTAAAGTAGTTTGTTATTGCTTCATTTGTTTTATTTGTCTCCATCTTCACAAGGTTGCTTATTCAAGGGATTTGGTCTGCGAGCTGACTTCGTTTTTTATATTCCGAAGATGGTAAATGTATTAAAAGGAGTTCTTGTGGAATGGTAACTCTTTCTCTGTCTTTATCCTCAGTAATGTGTAACATTAATCATCCTTGCTTAAACATAACCTGCATAAATGTCATTTCTTGCCTTGAAACGCAGCGATCCCGCGATGAAGCAGTTCCTTCTGTACCTGGACGAGACCTCAGCTCTGGGGAAGAAGTTCATCATTCAGGACCTAGATGATACACATGTCTTTATTTTGGCAGAAGTTGTGCACATACTGCAGGAGAAAGTTGGCGAGCTCATGGACCAGAACTCTTTCCCCATCACACAGAAATGAACTGCATACATTACTTTTGTTTCTCATTTGTCCTCTTTTTTTGTTTTCGTGTATTTGTTGATTAGTCATAATGATGATCATAATGGCACCTAAGTGTGGTGCGTGCATGTTATCATGAAACTATGGCTTTCTGTTCACTTCTTTCATTGTGTACACCGTTATTATTGAATTAAATTATCCTGAGATCACATACTGTACTTAACAGATATTTCATCATTTCACCCCACTGATCTGCTTTTTACCTTGCCGCCTTTTTTCTTTAAACATGATTACAATATTTATGTACTGTATATGATGTGCATTTGTGCTGTATTTTTTCCCCCTCTTACGATAAAGATCTGGGGCCGTATTCACAAAGCTTCTTAGAATTCTCTTAGAGAGCTCATATCTTAGCTTAAAAAGTCCTAGCTGGGAGTCCTAGACTAAAAGTTATTTAGGAAACTTCTCAGAGCAACTCTGAGTAAGGAAAGTACAAAAAACCTTTATCTTAGTGAGGAGGTGTGGTCGACCCCGTTGCTATGGATGATGCAGCAATTTAAGGACTGTGATTGGTTGATAAAAAAATAACCTCTGACCTCTGTAAAGGTCTTGAAATGTGCTCTTTTTGAAAATAGACATTATACATGATAATAGAACAGACAGTGAAATCATAATGTTTGTATATGAAGAAATTGTATAATAATGACTACAGGCTACTTTATGCAAAGTTTCTGTTATAGGATAAATATCTTAAAGTTAATTAAAACAGCCAAATGTTGAAAATGTGTCGACTTTTGAAGCAACAAATTTCCACCAGTAGATACTATATTTAAGTTACATTAATTTACCAAACTGATTTTATTACTTGTAATCCATTTTAGATTGATGAGAAGATATTATACCAGAAGCAAAGTACTAACAGTCTAGATGGTAAGATTTAGCAACAACACATTAGACGATACATTCTATAGTACATTCTATGTACTTAATTTTAAACTACCTAACAAAAAACATTTACCTTATGCAGATAAAAATAAAAGAATGACGATACGATTTAATGTACGCAATAATGCAGCTTCAAGCCATGAATTCAAACTAAAAGCAGAGGACTGGAGAGCCAATCAGAAAACAGACTCCGAATGTGCCCTCCAGTTTCTAATTGGCTGGTGTTGTGCAGATTCTAGTCTCTGGTTCCCTGTAATAGTTGCAGAGTTATAACGCTGCTGCAGTTCATACAAGTGTACACGCAGAAGAGAGAGAGGTCAAACACATAAATTATCTTGAATGTGCAAAAGTGATTTTCAGTGTGCAAAAATGAGTCTGAAAGTTCACTAGAGAGTAGTGCATTAAATATAAACATAAATAGGTACATACAGTATGAACAAGTACATTCAAATTTAACTGGAAATATACTGAGACTACTGTATATTAAAATTTGTATTCTAATGTATACTTTCTTTACATTGTTACAACGATTATTTCAAGCATATATTTTTTTTTAAATATACCAAAAATAAATCTTTTTTTTTTTTTTTTTTTTTTTTTAATAAGTGTGCTTTGGAAATTAGACCAACTTTTCACTTAAAGTATATTTTCTTATAGTATATTTTTGGAAAGCGTACTATAATACAATTATTTTAAAGTATGTTTAACACTAGAATTACTGACTTTTTTATTTTCTGGTGTGAGGGTTGCCCACTAGAGGGCAGTGTGTTGTTTTGTAGTTTTTGGTTGTAGACCCAGTTTCCCAGAAGGCACCTCGGTCAGCTGACGCGGATGCCCAGCTGAACCGAGGAAGCCATTAGTGGTTGTATAAATACCTGTTTGTTCTGGGAAGCTGGGTCGAGCATTAATTTCGGTTCTGTTTAGTGGGTTTTGTTTTCTCTTGTTCTGTTTGAGTTTGTTCTGTTTGAGTTTGTTCTGTTTTAGTTTCATGACAGTTGGCCTTTTTGTTTATGGAGCTTTAAGTTAAGTTTGTTTCCATTAAGAGCTTACGGCCATACCAGTCTGAGAGCGCCCGATCTTGTGTGTCCCTATATAATCCATGCCCACAGTCCAACATCAGCAGAACGTGACAGAGATAAGGTAAACTAAAATATCAAAACTTTAATGGTTTCATTAGCTACTGGACTGTTAAATAATTCAAAGAGTTAGCAACATGAATAAATTAGCACCAGTCAAACATAGTGAAAGGGTGCTTATCGTTTATTTTATTGGGATTCCTCATTTCCTTTCTTTTTTTTTTGTTTTTGCCTTCCTTGCTTTGTAGCTCCAGACAGGATGAATCAATGGTACGTATCTGGCAAAATCCAATGCTCAAACCCACCGAAGCATCATGTTATTGATGTGTTGTTTATTCAGCTGCATCACTAGTCACTGTGCCTAACGCATCTGTGCGTACACCGCATGATGTGAATACTGAATAAACATCATTTACAACGCTTTGCATTTTACTTTCTTAACAATTTGCACCTTACATTCTTCTTGTTTAAGCCTTATACATATATATGATTTCTTAAAAGAATGTTTATCTTTGACTTCATCTGTTTATAACGCTTCTAATTGCAGGTCAGCACAGTGGCTGAGAGGTTACACAAGCGCAGACTTGAATACTGTATCGCCCTATTCAGCGTCTACCCCACCGTGCGCCCAGAGTTCCCTGGAATTTTCATTACACTCTTCTGCTGACCCACGCTTGCTTAACGACCAGCTCGGGCTAGGATCAGCAATTAGATTTGCAGTTATATACAGTAGGTGTCTGAGACAAGACCTCAGCATGATCTGCGGATGTTGGTTAATTTCATCATCTAAACCAATAATGTTACACCTGTTTTCCTCACTTTTTTCCCTGGGTGTTTCTTCCTGTTTATTTATCACTTTGACATGTTGCATTTGTTTCAGCTTAATGGTCCTCTGCTAACAAATGTTTGTGTATTACATGACAAAGTGTGTGTTTTTACTCAACCGTTGAAGCTTCATGTAACACAAAGTAGATTTCATGGCAGATCTTATAACATAACGCAAACACAAGCTGCATTCTAAGCACTCCAGCATGAGGCGCCATAGTCAGCTAAGTCAATGGTTCTCAATTGAGGACTACCTGTCCTGCACATTGTAGTGATTTCCCTACTCTATCACGCCCACTTCCATTCAGAAAGTCTCTTTAGTTAAATCAGGTGTTCTGGGAGCTGAGAAAAAACACACAAATGTGCGGGAGGGGTTCCTCCAGGATGGGAGATGAAAACTAGTGAGCTAAGGTCAGAAGCTATTTTCTCTCCTTGAGCTGTCATGGTAATATGTCATATGTGATTGTCCAATCAAACAGTCATTGAGAGTCCCTGGCATGTTATGTTAGTTCTGCGGGGGAAAAAAAAGAAAGGAACATCAAGAGAAAATGGATTTGTCTGAACCATGAAGGATGTCCCTAGCAGGAATGACACAAGTGGTCTAAGTGGATATCAATCCTGGAAAAGTTTCTTGATTTACGAACAAAATGCATGAATACATCTGCTCACTCAGTTCTGCTTATTAATATTTACAGACCCCGAGGGCCAAACTCTGAATTTATTTCTGAATTTGCAGAATTAATCTCGAATCATATCGTTTCTTTAAACTGTCAGAGACTTTAATATTCATTTTGAGAATCCACAAGCTCCTGTGAGCACAGTCTTTACAGTATGTCCATTCTAGACTCATTAGGGGTAAATCAAAATGTAATGACTGTGTCATAATGCTGGTCACGCTGTTGATCTGATATGAATACTTTTTTTCTTTCCTTTCTCCATCCCTGTATCGTCTTTACCACGGAAACACACAGACAAATAACTTATAGTTGCGATGAGTTCATGGACTTTTTAATAAATAAATAAATAAATAAATAAATATTGTATATCAGGCTAGAAATTCAGTCTTTAAATTTACAGTCATGAGAGACACCAGTTTAACAAATTTGAAGAATGTGTAAAGATATTAGGCGCTGGATTCTTATTCATTTTCTGTTCCTTAATTCTGACAACCAGACGTACTGTTTCTAAGACGGCCTGCAGCTTGGAGAAAGCTGGAGAAAGCTTTCTCATCCATAAGTCTGGATGGCCTTTCTGTTTCATCATGTGCAGCAAGTAAAAGACCTTGGTGTGATTATTGATTCCAGTCTTTTATTTGAAGCTTATGTAGATAATGTTACAGCAGTAGTCTTCTTTAATCTTATAAACATACCTAAAATAATAAATATAATTTCACTACACAATATAAAGAAACTAGTTCATGCTTTGGTTGGACTACTGTACTGTCTTACTAGCTGGATGAACTAAGGTGAATGAACAGGCGTCATTTAGTTCAGAATGCAGCAGTACTTACTAGAACCAAAAGATAATCAAGATAATCTTATCATATTGCATTGGCTTTCAGTTAAATTTTGCAATAATTTTGAAACACTACTATTGACCTATAAAGTACTGGATGGTCTCATGTCACAATACTTGAGTGAACTGCTGGTATCAATAGGTTCAGGATATTTGTTGGTACCTTGTATAACGAGGACTAAAATATACATTCTTTTACTAAGCCTGACAGTCATGGAATAGCCTTTTAGCCTTTAATTCGTTAATTGCTAGGGACTTAGAAACCATGTTGATGGCTTTGGACTGCACTTGATCTTATGGCACACAATTACAGGAAGGTTTTAATTGAGCTCAATTCTGTAGCACCTAAATGAAAATGGGTTCCTCTTAAGGTTTTTTTTCCTCATGTCTCCTTGCCTCTATCGCCTCTGTCTTGCTCTTTAGGTATAATTTAATAAAGCCATAAATTTATACATTTCCTAAATTTCTAAATTTATGTCCAGAATTCTCTCCATATAGCTGATTTGTGAAAGTGAATAATGTTATTAGAGTTTCACAAACAAATAAACTGTACTGTACTACTGACTCTTGTGAATGTTACTGGAAATGTCTCAAGAAGTTTTAAAAACTCTTTTTTGCCCCACTTCAGTACTAAGAATTATAACCACCACAGTAATTCAAGAATGCATTTTAAGTGTGAATGCACAACAAGAATGTTTTGGCTGGTGGACAGTCAAGGAGGGAACATTTGCACACACTTAAAAACACAAGACATCTCTATACAATTAGTTTAAAAAAAATTACTATCACAAAAATCAATCAAGTGTCAACAGCGTTTTTGTCAGTTTGCAATTTTAAAGTGAAGAGGCATCTCTGTATTTTTTCACAATTATTACCACCATACCGTGACACACACTTTAATAAGACGTAAGTTAAAAGAACACATCTAACATTAAAGCACAAGCCAGTGTAGAATTACCTTCAAGCCACGGAACTGGAAAGCCCCATTATTACTCCTCTAATCATCTCCCGTACTTAAAGCAGGAGACGGAAAAGATCGCGCACTGTTATTAGTAATTGTGCCTGGTGTGTGTAATGGCTTGTTAAAGACTAAATACAAAGAATAGAGTGTGTTCATTCAGCCTTACATGTGTGTGTATGGATCAGAAAAGAAGGGTCGAGTGGTAAGAGCAAATAAAAGGAGATGGATTTGAAAAGCCTTAAACAAAGAAACATAAAAGAATGGAATGGAATTGCTTTCTTCGTCACCAGCCATTTTCTTTGTAAAGGGAGAAAAACGTACAGCTAATATTTGAGTTAGCATTTCATTTTGGTTTGACTAGCATCATAATTGCGAATTCCAACCCGGATATATTTGGTAGATTTTCGGCTCATCCGATGTGCAGAATTGAAAGATGAGTTAACAGCTAATGCAAATTCTAAATCCTAGCATATGGCATGAGGGAGCACTAAGTGACTGACTAAGTAGCTATTGGCTGTGTTTAGCATTATGCAGGTGTAGCAAGGATTTAATAAAAAAAAATTGGTATTCAGACCTCAAATGGAGCTATGATGCTCGGATGGAGTTAAAATCAAAGAGAAGCACACTTCAGTTATACGCATCTACAGTCCTTGGACTTTTCATACATGTTATCGACTCAAGCAAGAAAGAAGAGCTATACATAAATATTGATGTCATTTTATTAATTATGTATGAGTATTGTCCCTTTATAGTATTATTTTATCTTAATCTGAGACACAATGCTTATCCTCTAGAAGTGCTTTATAATTTTTTTTCAAGTTCCAGTGATATTTTCTAATTATCACACATTTCTAACAGCACAGAACCTTCTTCTTTGCATATCCCCACTTGCTAGGAAGCTGGAGTCACATGATACAGTATCACACCTGCAGGAGATAGGGTTAAGGGCCTCACTCAAGGGCCCAATTTGACAGTGATGGGTCTTGAACCCCTGACCTTCTGAACAGCCTTGAATGGTCTTGAACAGCCCTTACTGTTGAGCCACATCTTCAGTCTGAGGAAGAAAATGCCTTCACCCCTCACTCTCACCTACTCTATTTTCCATCAACGATCTTATTCAAGTCAGGAGAGTAACAACCCTGAAGAAAGCTTATACAGTATCTGGGGTCCCTAGCCAACATTTCTCAGACTGAAAAGGCTACTTGGATGAGCAATGAACCACAAAAACAAAGTCTAGTTGACATGACTCAACTTCCTGGCAACTTCACCTGGACATCTGAGGATCTTAGTTAAAATACTTCAAGCTTAAAGTGTTTTTGTTTAAGGTTGTGGACTAGACGCTACTGCAAAACCCCATCTCAGATGCTTATAATCAAGATAAAGCTGGCAACCTCTGAGGTGCAAACTACACACAGGTGTTTTTAACAATCTTAATTGGATAATTGTTTAGACAATTAACTTAAGCAACTGTGCATACTGATTCCGTATGTACATAATCTGCAAATTCAAAATTGAATTACATATTCAATAACACCTGACTTTAGACACAGGCACCAATTGTTTGTATGCAACGATTAAATCCTTCATGTGTTTTTTGATTTATGTTGATTCATCAAAACCTTTTTAGCATGCATGATAAAAATATGAATCCCAAATCAAGTTGTGTATATTCATTAAATTCAATAAGCACTTTATCCCGGTCAAAATCAATCACAAAATCAGCTCTGGATGTTCCGTTCTGTCATCCATGCTAGTTTATTATGTATACATTTTAAAAATCAGTTTTTATCCTGCATCTTCATTACGAATGTCTCACCAGTTTCGAGATATCCCCACATACCGCTGCTATGCTGATGACTCATGTTTCTAGACGGATCTCATCAGGATGTCTGGCAGACATCTTGTCATGGATGGCAGCTCATCAGCTGAAGCTAAATCCCAGCAAGACTGAGCTGATGTGTATCCCCTGAGATGCTTCCTCATGTCAAGATGTTGTGATCTCCATGGACAATACTCAGATCACACTATCTGACACTTTACACAAATTTGGGACAACCAGCTGTCTTTCTGTCTATCTCCTCACATCACTAGTCTGACTCTGTCTTGCAGGTTTCTCCTTTACAACATCAGGAGGATCTGGTCATTTCTATTCATGGAGCCCACTCAGGTGCAAGTGCTTGTTCAGTCTCTTTCAGTCATCTCCAAACCGGAATACTGTAACTTGCTCCAGGCAGGTCGGTAACTGTCTCAGAAAGTAGTTGCACTTGTTTTCAACTTCCCAAAGTTCTCCCACACCATCCCACAGCTACACTGCCTCCAGCGACTTCCTGTAGCTGCCTACATCAGATTTCTATAACTGATGCTTACCTCCAAAGGCGAAAAATGCACCAGTGCCCACTCATAGCTTCACTGGTCCCACCTTCCCTCAAGGAGTACAGTACAAGGAAGACATGAATCAAGACTCACTTTGTTCTGGTGCTCAGGTGGTGGAGCAACCAACACCACCACCCAAACCCTCCTGACTGTTTAAACAGCTGACACGCAAGCTGTGAATGAAGACCCATAACTTTACAAAGCATTTGAATTATCATTTAAATATTTTCTAAAAGAAATCTCCTAAATAAGGACTCGACACGGCCAGGAATGTAATAAACAGGCTGAAACTCAAGAAATCAAACTCTCAGAATGGCATTATAGTCCACAAGGTAGCACTTCATCCAGCATAAATAAAACAGACTAGTATTAAAGTAAATAGAATAACCCTTAAACTAACATTAGAATAAACAGGCCGAAATCCAAGAAATCAGATTAAGGGTCTTTACACACCAGAGGCCAATTTCCCGGGCAATTTTTCAATAATATTTTTGAAATCGACAACCTTCCAATAGAACATTTCACATCAGTGAGGGCATTTTGCTGTATCCATACAAATATTTTGCTGGAGACAGAAACGCCTTTTAACCAAGCATAATGTAGGCTTGTTGGAACAACATTCAACTATAACTCCAGCTAATGCAGTTATTTATGTTAAGATAAAAAGGACTAAAATTACAAAGAAGACTAGGACAATGCGAGAGGACGGATAGCCGAAGAGCTTTGTTATGACAAATGTGTGTTTAAATCCTACTCAGTAGTTTTAATTACCTTCATTTTTATTTGTTGTACTGTGTACAGTATACTTCATATACAGTGGGCCAAAAAAGTATTTAGTCAGCCACCAATTGTGCAAGTTCTTCCACTTAAAAAGATGAGAGAGGCCTGTAATTTTCATCATAGGTATACCTCAACTATGAGAGACAAAATAAGAAAAAA
>JAQMYI010000015.1:2745184-2755374 GCA_030014275.1 Clariallabes melas
CAAAATTACAGTGAGATTAATCTAGATTAAAAAAATTAATCTATGCCCACCACTAATATATATATATATATATATACCTGAATAATGCTAGTTAAGGCATAGCACAAGGAAATCGAGGGATAAAGTCTTGCTGAATGGACACAACAGCTGGCAGCTTGGTGGTACTGGGATTTGAACTGATAACCTGACAATCAGTAGAGCTGAAAGAGCTGCTTCTGTTACATCCTAGTTGGACCAGTGTCTTAGACTCAAAAAAGTAGCAATTGTAATACATCTGAAACAAGCACAAATCGTAAGCAAGAATAAATAACCAAAGTGAACAGGTAATTCTGTTCAAAGTGATCTGTGGAAACTACCAAAATTAGTAAAAAGCAATGGGAGCAGCTTGGGAAAAGAGAAAAAGGAAAAAGAAGGAAGAAGGACAGGACTTTGCCTACTCAATGTAGTGGAACAAAAAGAATGATAAACATGGGGAACGTAGTGAGATTAGCCATTGTGAAATCCCCATCTGCTCAGTGCCTGCTTTACTGACACACTCAATCTGTTCTTTCTCTCCTTTCTCACTCTCTTTCTCAGTCATTCATTTTACAATGTGGTTTTCAGTAAACTCAGTTCTAGTCTGCTTTCTCATGTTATATATTCAACATGCATTATGCTGAGTGTTTTTCTTTTTTTTTTTTTCTTTTTCAGTTTTTCTCTTTCTCACTCAGGATAGTTACAGATACAGCTACAACTAAGTGTGTGCCTAGTAAACAGAAGTGCCTTGAAATATTGATGATGCTACAAATAGAACATTCATGATATAATATAGACTACAGTAATAACAGTAATTTGAAAAAAGTCATTTACAATTTGCAAAAGTCAAACTTGCATAATGTATTAGTTTCATAAGTTTTGGACATTGGACATTGTTTTATTCATTTCAGACTATACAAGGTTGCAACTATATCATCCAATCCTCTTGAGATGAATTGTGCTGCTTTTTTCCCTCCTGGCTGGCTCGCCACTCATGATATTTTGATCTATAAATCCTTTATGCTTCACCAGACCAAACAAGTGCACTTGTAAGGCGTTGTAAGTTATTCATTAGTTATGCACAACAAAAATATCTTTATATACCACACACATCTTATACCTCCTGGCTGGCTTACCACTCATTATAGTTTAATACAAAGATCTACTTTATGATGGATAAACCAAGTCCATGCATTTAAGAGCGAGTGATTCTTTATTTAGATAGAAAATATGTTGACACAAAGATCTCACCAAGAGTTCCCAAACTGATGCTTTATACACGTTTCTTGCGTGGCTTACTACTTATTATATTTTAAATGCAGTGGATTGGCGCATGCACACATAGAGAGAGCACTACGCAACTGCATAACCCTTAGGTCATATTAAAATAGATGCATTTCAGGAATTTATTATTAGATTTAATTTATTCAACCATTTAATTTATTAAAGGACAAGTGGAGAATTTGAGACATTTATTAACTCATGGTGGTTCATCAGTGGTATTGCCAGATCTTGTTCTCTTACAGATCACAGTGATTTCAATGGAATATGCATGCTGATGAGGTCCTACATGTACATAGACGTGTCAGTGGGTAAATTCCTCTAGTAACTTCTTAAGCAAGCATCAAGGTCTTGATTGTGATGTGACATGCTGCAGAAGACTAATGACTTGACCTTTAGATGGTTTTAGAAGATCTGAATCCTGTTCAAAACTGTACCATGGTGATGATATCGTGGGATGGGTCGAGTATAGCTCAGTATAGCTCAGTGGACTGATGAGAATGTCATGGGTTCACACACCAGCACAACCAAACTGCCACTGTTGGGCCTTGAGCAAAGGATGCTCAGATTTACAATGAGATAAATGTAAGTCCTTCTGGATAAGGGTGTCTGCCAATTGTAACCAAATGTTGTTTACTTGCAGATGATAGACTTTGGAAATGAATATGGGCCATGACGATTAACTATAGTAGGTCTGCTAGTGCTGCATAAGACCTTAACGATGATGCAACTTGCTACTAAGTACTCAGGTCCATGCTGTCATACCTGAATAAGAGGTAGACTGGGAGACTGGTTAACTTGCTAACAGTTCTTTCATCACATTACTTAGTTGATTACTGATTGAGTGTCATCAGCTGTCCAGGACAGTTTTAGCAAAAAAGATCAGTTGTGATCCAGCTCAACAGTTTGAAGACATATTATACATGCAGATCTGCCAACATTGCATTTGGATTTTACATAGGAACTAATTCTACATTTGGCTTCGAGTTATTATAAAAAACTGTAGTCTTCGTGAAAATCTAAATGACAGATGAGCCAATCACCTCATGAATCTAAAATAATTGACTGTTCCACATTGTTTCTCCATCTTACATTCATTTCTCTCTTCGTTCTTGTCCGGGGTCTTCTTGGACAAGGTTGGAAAGTAAAAAAAATTGTTGTTGGTTTAGAGGATAAGCATGCATGGAAGAAGACGAAGGGGATGGATGGAAGGAAGGAAGGAAGGACAGCATTGTCCTGTGCGTAGGAGCAGGTTGGATGTATAGGGAAAGAGAAATTGTTTGCTAATGGCTATCCGCTTGTCCTTAAAGAAAAAAAAAAATCTTCAACAGCCAGCAATGTGGGCGGTGAAGAGTGCAGGTGGGTTTCATAGGGTGTCGGATTGAAGTTTCTCTCTCTCTTTCATTATTTCTGTTACTTTTCCCTCTATGATTCTACTCGAAGTCACGCTTTTCCTTCCTCCTCAGTTTCGTTCATGCATTTCTTCTCCATATGCTAAAACTCCAGGGAGAGAAACACACACAGACACACACACATACACACAAAAATCCCCAGACATGAAAGCTAAAATATCTGGTTTCAAACAGGTTGATTTCACTTTTTTTTTCTTTTAATACACAGTGTTCTAGTAGTAAAAAGACTTTACTCTAAAGCTAGACAGGTTTATTATCCATTTGTTTCCTTATATTTTAAAGTTGCTCTAGGGCTTACATGAGTTTAGTTAGCAATGTTAGCTCTACTTTCGTAACTTACACACATCGATCTTCAGTATTGATCTGCCGTGCGTGACCTTTCCTCTGGTTACACTCCCTCCCTTTCTCTCTCTTACACACACACATAAGAAGAAAGAATAGATGAAAACACACATACATGCAGACAGAGAGTAGAGTGGAGGTTTAGTAGTTGTATGTTTTGATGGATGGTTCAACACAGAGATACAAATTAAGTGGAAACACCGGAGCAGGGAACAAACGCGCACATACACACGCAGAGAGATTAGAGCACTTGCTAACGCTGATTGCTAATGCACATGCAAAAAAAGGTCTACGCCTGCCTCTCTGGTTGTTAGTCAAATTAGATTTAAGCCTTGATTGCTTTTTCCAGGAACCAAGTACCCATCTTTTAATGTCAAGTTTTGACATTAACCTTTATAAATTCTTCTTCAATACCTTGTAAAAGCTTTAATGAATGACTTATGAATGTCTTATTGTGACTGTTCAGAGCTGTATTGATTCAAATTTACCGAGATAAGGATAGGTTCCTCATGAGATGGCTTCCTCATGACATCTCAGGAGGTTTTTCCTTGCCACCATCACCTCTGACACCTCTGAACCAAAATTGTTTGATCAAGTCCCAGTGTTTTAGTGATAAACCGTAAGGATATGTGATGTTTCTCTCCTCCCTTTTATTTATTTGTTTATTCATCATCATAATCATCATCATTATTTATCATTTGAAACTTGCTGAAATATACTGTATAGGAATAAAATCTGAATTCAAGTTCATTCGAGCTTGTGGTACGTCCACCGAATCGGTCAAGGATGAACATCTCCTGCAGATACACATTGAATATTCAGAGGAAAGAAAGAGGGAGGTGAAGGAGAGAGTAAGCGAGAGAAAGAGAGATATGCTGGGCATTTTGATTAAATGTGAATGTGTCTGAGTTAACCATAGCTCCAGGGAGTTCAGTGTGTGTCGTCTCAGGGTAGGATCGTGTGTATGAGGTGAAACTCATAAAATCATAAGAAAGTCGATGGCTTTAAGGAAAAAATAAACGATACTGGAGAAAATAACCTCTCATCGGTGCGTCACTTTTGAAGCTCTGCCTCCAAAATTCATGGACACATGTTGCCAAGGCGTTGAAACCGTGGGTGAAAGTAGGCCAGTACAGTGTAGCACTAAAATATTCAGTGGTGATCTACTGGAAAGACTGCAGAACCAACTGCATGCCAAAACACGTGCCATTCAAAACCACTTTGTCACCTTGATAACCCTTTCAATCTTCCATTACTGCTACTTAAGCATGAGCGTGAGCTTCCCCCAAACGTGCTGACAGGTTCGTGGATAGGTTGGCTCACCACTGTGTTCATGGCTAACTAGTTTCTAACACAAGGCAGAATCTCACATTGCTCTCTAATCCCTGATCAAGGGCACTACTTGGTGTGTGGAACAAGGGATTCTACCTTACAGTCTACATAGTGCACTACCTTTCCAATTTATTCTATTTGGGATTCAGTCTCAGAACAGTTAGTTAACTGACATTCTAAAGTGGAATAAGTGGAAAGATAAAGAGAAACGTAGAGATTTGTTCGCCACACATTTTAGCTACATATTACAATGTAAGAATTAAAGCTTCAGTACATTAATCCTTGGATGAAACTAACAACTGGGCGAAATGACCATTATACATACAGTCAGTGTTTTAAGATTTAATTTAACATAAAGGGAGGCTATTATGCAAATTTTAGTTTTTACCTTTTAGTCATTTTGAAATGTTCAGATGGGGTTCTAGTGTGTGTGTAAGGGTAAGGGTAAGGGTCTGTTAACGTGCCATCTGGCATATTGGGCAACAAATACTCCCCATTCCAGACGTTCTATCCATTCTTTCAGTGGAAGTTTCTTACAGGGACAGGTTGTCAGCCTGACACCCGATGGTATCTGAGCAGTTGAGGGTGAAGGACCTTGCCCAGTGGCAGCTCAGTGGCACTGGGGATCAAACAGGGGGCCTTCTGATCAGCAGTAGCGCACCTTAACCACTGAGCCCAGTGTGTCAAAAAAGAAACCTGAATAAAAACATTTTTTCCCCCATTTTCGTATTGTGCAGGGTTTAACAAGCAAGTGGGACCTCATAAGACGAGCCCCTCCCCTAGCTTGTTGTTCTGCAAGCTGTTTTTTTGACTGGTGTGGCTCAGAAGAAGCTAATCTGCATAAACACTTAAACAGAACATTTGGAAGAGAAGTAAAACAAAGTGAGACTGAAGTGTAAAAAAAAAAAAAATGCATTATCTGCGAGGTATTTCAGGTTGTGCATTAACACACCCACTTTGTTGGAGCTTTGATACATTATAAAATAAAAAATAAAAAAAGCAAAATATGGGACCTTTAAAAATAGGAGGCTGTACATTGTTTGCTTCTGATGCTATAAATTGCACGTTATTGGGACATTTTCTTTGCTCGAAGGTCAGAAATTGCGAGCTACAACCACTAGTCTAGTGTAGCATGAACGGTAAGCGTAGCATAATGAAGCCATACGACACAACACGGAGGTCCGGAAATCCTCAAGTGCATTCGGATCAAGGTTATTTTAATATAGCTAATGCTAATTAATGGTATTTGGTACCATTTGGTAAATGGTACTCTCTTGTGTAAAGAAAACATGACCATGGTTTGAAGGAAAAGCGGATGTGACAATTTATGTACTTAAACCCGAGAGGGGAATCTGACGGAGTTCTCGGAGGAACGCTAAGGACCGAACGTTTCCTCGGAAGAGTTTATCCATCACGTAAACAGGACGCAGAGCTGCTGGGAAAAAAAAAAAAAACTGTAACGTGACCTATATACCCTCTGTCACACGGAACTCTCTCTCCTTTTTCTTCTATCTTTCCTTCTGGATCTCTCCTCCTTCTTTAATTCTCTCGCCCTCTCTCTCAGTTTCGCTTCCTGTCTCTCGTCTCTCTCTTTCTCCATGACACTCTCGTTGTCTCTCCCTTGTATCATATCTCTCTCGCTCATTCATTCTGTTCTTTTTCTCTTATTATCCCTCTCGTCTCACCCCTTTGTTCTCCCTTATATCATTCTCTAGTAGATACAGTATACTTTTTCATCTTCTACGACTCCTGACTCTCTTCCTCTTTTTTAAGCGGTTTCTCTTCTTTCTCTTCTCCTTCTTCTCTTCCTTTTCTGACTCTTTTTCTACTCTTCCATCAGCATTTCAGTCTTTCTTTGTCCGTACTCCTTTTCCTCCCATCTTATGCTCTTTTACTGCATTCTTTCTCCCCTCCTCTCCTTTTCTCCCCAAATCTATTCCTGTCTCTCTCTCTCTCTCTCTGTATTTTTGACTTTCTCCTTCCTCTCTTTTTATGTCACTCTTCATATCGCTGTTCTTACTTTTTCACTCCTCTTGTGTCTCTCTCTCTCTCTCTCTCTCTCTCTCTCTCGTTAACAGGGCAATGCTCACTCTAGCAAAGAGGCTGCCCTGTGTGTCTGTGTATGCATGTGTGTGTGTGTGTGTGTGTGTGTGTAATAGGGTCACCATTCTGGGGTTTCTCGACGCAGCTCCAGCGGCTCATTCATCTACAGGGTTATATTTAGGAGGTGTGACATTTAACCACATGACCGTCAGGTACGGGAGTGTGTGTGTGTGGTGTGTGTGTGTGTGCGCGTGTGTATGTGTGTGTGTGTTCTGGGTGACTTTGCCAGAATGGAAATTCACTCTCACCACTCTGAGGAATGATTTCTCACTGTTGCGGGTGTGAGGACGAAGAAAATGAGAAAAAAGAAAAAAAAAAGAAAGAAAAATGGCTGGAATATAAAGCCCGCTGAGAAAAAAGAAGCGCGAGTGTGAATGCGAGCGTCTTTATGATTTAGTGTTAAATTCGTTTCAGACGAGTTTCGTATGAAATAAAATCAGACACAAAGAGGAGAAGTGCAGAACATAAAGATCTGCTGTGTGAGTAAAAAAAAACCAACAACAACACAGAGGTCCTGTGAATGACCCGTTACCGTGGAAACGATAAGCACATGTTCAAGGAAACTAATCAACACCTTCTGACCAATCAGAATCCAGAACTCGGTACATTAAACTAGCTTTGGCTTTAGAGCAATGATACGGTGGATTCCAGTTTGACTCTTCTGTACACACACACACACACACACACACACACACACACACACACACACACACACACAGCCCCAGGGGGACTCAGAGGGGGTTCGAATGTTGTGTCTGGAGCATCAGGTGGACACACAGTTGGACCAGCTGGGTTCTAGCTCCAGGAAACACACTTACACACACACACACACACACACACACACACACAAAACATGGAAAAATACATCACAATATGGTTTTGTGGTTCCCGTTAGTATCTGGTGTGTGTGTGTGTGTGTGTGTGTGTTCCGTTCCGTTCATTGTGGAAACGTCAGGTCTGTTACTATGCTGTTTGTCCACTTGTCAATCAAACAGCACTCTGTTTAGAAATGTTCTTTTACGTCTTTTCTCTCTGTCTCTTTAATTCCTTTCTCTCATTTCTTCTCTCTGTCTATTATATTTTTTTCTCTCCTTTTTCTTTATTAAAGAACATAACACCCCCATATACCTAAGTCTTCCTGTTTAACGGGTCTTTTAATCCTTTTCTTCTGTCTCTCTTCTTTCTATTTATTGGCGATGTGGGCGTGATTAATTAACGTTGGTGTAGAATGTGTGATACGGAGCGGTTGTGGTGAAACTCGCATGCGTTCGAGCGCATCGTGTGTGTCTGACAGACGCTAATTGTACAGAAGACGCTGCAAGTAAGTTGTGTGAGCTGTATGAGGTTTGTGATTTGTTTCCTATAGGAGTGAATTGAGTTTAAATTTGGGAGTTAATTGGCTAATCCATCCATCCATCCATCTGTAGTACCAGCCAAAATACTGGACTTTTTCAAAACTATGAAATAATATGTATAGAATTATATATTTAAGTAACAACAGTCAGTTGTTATTTTAAGATATGAAGGTCAGCTGTTCTGGATCAGTTCCTACAAGAACATTATTGTGTCGAGTGTGTTTGTAAAACCCATCGAGCTCCATGATGAAACTGTCTCTCATGAAGATCTTCCCAGGAGAACAAGACCAAAACTGACCTCTGCTGAAGTTCATTTAGAGTCACCAGCCTCAGAAATCACCAGTTAACAACCAGCACCTCAGATTAGAGCCGTTATGAAGCTTTACAGAGCAGAAGTAGCAGATATACATCTCAAAGGAGATTATTGTGTATTTTGGATAAACGACTTCAGTATTGTTTTACGTACAGTGTAGAAAGAAATAAACATCAGGAACGTCCATGGAGTTAGAAGGGGTGTACAAACTTTTGAGCGGTAGTGTATATCACTGTTGAATTCTTTCATCTGATTGGTCAGGAGGTGGTAAGCTTTTCATAGAAACAGCACTGACAGTAGTTCTGGCTACAAGTGAAATTGTTTGTTCTTTTGTTTTTTTTTAACAGCAACAGCTAATTCACATGGACTTGTACAGTATGGCAGATGTTTACACAATTTAAGCCTAATAATAAAAATATAAAGTATTGTTTAACAATTTAACAGTGATGAAGCTAATGTAATATAACGAGGGAGACGTGGACTCCACAAGAACCTCCGATGATGCTCAGGTATCTGGCACCAAGAGATTAGCAGCAGATCCTTTAACCTGTGAAATGGGGCTTCATCATGTTCCCCAAATTGTTCCTAAAGAGTTTTTGCATGACGGGTACAGGTACACTGCTAAAAAAAAAAAAAAAAGGCCATCAGGGAACATCATAGTAATGAAGTGGTGTACTTGGTCTGCACCAATGTTTAGGTAGATGGTGCGTGTAAAAGTAACATCCACATGGATGGTGAGACCCAACGTTTCTAAGTAGAACATTGCCCAAAGCATCACACTGCCTTCTTATTCCCATATTATTCCCACAGCGCATCCTGGTGCCATCTCTTTCCCCTGTAAGTGAAATATATACATATCCACCTGATGGAAGGAAGGAAACTACACAGACTCTGGACACTGAGCAAGACCTTATTTCTTATGATATTTCCAGTATAAATTTCCATTTTGCACGAGGGATCTTGTTTGGGTTTAATCCGATGTTTGAACACACTACACTTGCCAGCACTCCTAACAATTATTTCTTAAGGCTTAAACCTTTTTGAGGCCAGTGTCCTTTGTGCTCTGATTTCTTTAATTGTTTGATGAAGCACACACAAGCTAAGAGAAAGGAATACATGAGACTTTCTTAATCATGTACAAATGTTATAGGAAAACCCACAGTTTCATTACCCCAAAACCCAAACTCTTAATATGTGTCTGTATTTTTTTCACTTTTTTAAGCTCAACTTTAATAACTTATTAAGACACCTATAATAAAACCTTTGCTTAGCTTTTAGGACTGGTCATTAGTACCAGTTCAGATTTATAAAGTCCATGTGTGTGTTTGTTGCCTGAAGGATATCGAATGCTGTTTGATCTATTAGCACGTAAGTCAGCTTTGGGCTATTTATAACTTTTTATAAAGGATTATAACTCTATAAATACGCTGAATAATCTGCTTTAAAAGCCTTCCAGTGTGCTAATACGATTTCTCAGTATATTTTATATCATATCCTCTAGGTTGTAGTATTAATGAGAACTAGCTGAATGTGTGACGACAGGTTGATATGAGGACAGACAGCAGCCTAAGGGATACGTCTAGTCATGCTGAATTGTCACAGATAATAAAAAATAAAAAAATCCAGTGCAGACTTTGAGTGTGACTATGAGCCCTGTTCACTGCACCTTGTTTGAGGATACAGGAACTCACGTAGACCAACCCAGGAGCTCAGGTTCATTTCTGTTATTATTTCATTACTGATGCCGTGTTTGGCATTTAGTAGACGTCTTTTCCATCTCTCAATGCACAGTTGCCCTTTTATTTCAGAATCGTCTCATTGAGCAACAAGGAATTCACTGCTAATATGATTAGCATTTCGCTCCCTGGGCTGATCAGTATGGTAATGGATTTGGTCAGTTCAGGGAGCACTTGAATGACTGCTGTGTGTCCTTATCTACTGCTTCAGAGTAAAGTGTTGAACATCATCTTTGTCTTTCGGCTGTTCCCTTTCAGGGGTCGCCACAGTGAATCATCTGCCTCCATCTAACCCTATCCT
>JAQMYI010000015.1:2755474-2770197 GCA_030014275.1 Clariallabes melas
ATCTATTGGTGCAGGTGTTTGTTTACATTGAGACAGTAGCGCATTAGTAGATTATTTTAAAGTAGATTATTAAATCCCACACATAACTGTTCATAACGTCGCTTTTACACAACATTTCGATTTCACTTATGGTGCAGATTAAACTTCAGGCAGATACTGAAGGACTGACAAAGTTTCATTACATTTTGTCCTGCCAGTTTTAAGTGATGCTGTGACAAAATCGGACTGGACAAGCATACAGAAAGATGATTTTCTGAGAGTTTTGCGTCCTCCGATGTAGGAAATGTAAAGAGTGAATTCTGACCAATGTACAGGGGAAAAAATGATAAATTTATGTAGATTAACCAAAAACCTCTGCTAGGTTAAAAATAGAAGATGGTTTTAGACCATGAACATAGGTCACCAGAAACAGGAAGTGATGCACGATTGTCTCTCAAGTGTCACACTGGACTCAGAAATCAGTAGCAGTGAATCAGGTGAACATGTCAGCTGTAGAAGATTCAGTAGCATCTACACCACTATGCCAAGGGTTCCTGAAGAAAAGAAAAGATAAAATAGTAAGTGTTTACTTAAAAAGAACAACAAAAAAAAACTCATATGGATTGATTGTCTTTTGGTATTTTTTTCTATTTCTTTTTATGATTATCTTCTCTTTTATGTAAAGCACTTTGAATTACCGTTGTGTATGAAATGTGCTATACAAATGAACATGCCTTGCATTTTAAACAACTTGTATGTGATGGTTTATATTTTCTAGATCATACCCTTTCAGAGCTTGACTTGGTCCTTAGTGGACTTGATATTTAGTGTATTTATTTAAAGAATAGCGAGGTGCTTCTGTAATAACCGTGTCCATCTGTTTGCTGAATATTTTTAGAGGCTGAAGTGGGTAACTTACTGGTTCAAACTCCACAACACAACCATGACCTTCTACAATAAAGAATATGGATGTACTGTAAGTATTCATATCAGACTGACATGTTCGAATAGATTTGTCAGCTTTTCTGTACATTATGTTCTCTTGATGCGCCACACAGGACTTATAGACAGACAGTGGACGCGTTCTTCATGATGTGTCTGAAAAACTGCTCCATTGTGTAGTAACATTTGAAAGCAGAGTTCAGTTTCAGTTCATCTTCAAGTCAGTCTCATTTCACTGAAGTGCTGTGAGGAGAACTATATATATATATATATATAATGTGTGTGCGTACATTTAAAATGTTTACATGAAAAAGTCATTAAACTTAAATTTGCAGTTTCTTAAATCCATTAATGTGACTAGAAAACAAATTACAGTGATAAAGAAATGATTGTATATACTGTATACATACAGGTGCATCTCAATAAATTAGAATATCAGAAAACCTGATTTATATCTGTCATTCAAATCAAAAAGTGAAACTCCTATATTATATAGATTCATTACACAGTTTACACAGACTGATATATTTACAAGTCTTTATTTCTTTTCTTTTAAAAGATCATTTAGAGTCACCAGCCTCAGAAATCAGGAATTAACAACCAGCACCTCAGATTAGAGCCGTTATGAAGCTTTACAGAGCAGAAGTAGCAGATATACATCTCAATATCAACTGTTCAAAGGAGATTATTGTATGTTTTGGATAAACGCCTTCAGCATTGTGTTACAGTGTAGAAAGAAATAATAATCAGGAACGACCATGGAGGTAGAAGGGGTGTACAAACTTTTGACTAGTAGTGTATTTACACTCACTCACTCACTCACTCACTCATCGTCTATACCGCTTTATCTTACAGGGTCACGGGGGCCTAGAGCCTATCCCAGGAGACTTAGGGCATGAGGCGGGGTACACCATGGACAGGGTGCC
Source organism: Clariallabes melas (assembly GCA_030014275.1). Lineage (NCBI taxonomy): Eukaryota > Metazoa > Chordata > Actinopteri > Siluriformes > Clariidae > Clariallabes > Clariallabes melas. The sequence continues at coordinate 2,757,322 of JAQMYI010000015.1, forward strand.
AATCTATCGCAGGGCACACACACACACACACACACACTATGGGCAATTTGGGGACGTCAATTAGCTTAATCTACATGTCTTTTGGAGGAAACCGGAGTACCTGGAGGAAACCCACCAAGCATGGTGAGAACATGCACACAGATCCGAGGTGGGAATCGAACCCAGAACCTGGAGGTGCAAGGCGACGGTGCTAATCGCAATAGATTAATGAAGACATACTCGCTTTAAGGTTTTCTATTATTATTATTATAATTATTTTTTTTTTTGGTGCAGTGTTACTTTAAGAGCTTTAATGTTACCATTCAGTGTATTTTGTGCAAATCCAAACCTGACCACGGTGTGTGTATTAAACTATTTTCTCTCCCTCTTCAGCATACCATGCACGGCCTTGTTTATAACAGCGTTATTTTATTTATTCCTGTTAATTTAGCCGCGCCGTTAAGTGCTCGCTTGGCTCAGGCTGCCGATTTGATGAAACTGGGCGAGTGCTGGGAGAGAGCCAGTGCTGAGCTCAGCTCAAGCGAGCATCATAAAATAATGGAGCTTATCTCAGGAGCTCAGGAGGAGAGAAAGAGACGGGGAGGAGAGGAGGGAACGAGGGGAGGAGAGATACAGAGATGCTCCATTACCTCCAAGAACAGCTTCATGTAGCTCTCGCCTTTTCCTCTAACACACACTCTCTCTTTCTCTCTCACACACACACACACACACACACTCTCTCTCTCTCTCTCTCTTTCTGAGTTCATTGCTTTCAAACAGAATTTGTAGTCAGGATGATTGGGTTGTATTTTCAGAGTGGACACTTCGCAGGAGTGCGCTAGTGTCTTTCAACTCACACGCTGAGATTTGTGCCGTCTGCATAATTATTACACACACGCGCGCACGCACGCACACACACACAGGCTCAAGTGCACACCAGCAGTGAAGAGTGGATGATATACAGCAACAGGAAGGGGGAGAGTGAGTGGAGTGGAGTGGAGTGGGCGGGGCCAGGGGGCGGGGCCAGGATACCGTTGTCATGAGTAGAGAATGATGCTCATGAGTTGGTCTGTTTAGTTATTTAGTCTCTTTAAGTGTCATTTGAATTCATTAACATGCAAAAGCGATACAATGGTTTCTTTTATTGATTTATTCTCTCACTGACTCGTTCACTGAGTCACTCATTGAATCGTTTCTCTTGAGTGATGAGTCGTTTGAAGTCTTTAACATACGTAAATATTGATTCTAATGATTCTTTTGATGATTTGTTCACTGATTCACTCGGTGGTCCGTTCAGTGATTAGTTACATCATTTGTCCACTGGTTTCTTTTTTTAATTCGTTTTAAATTAGGTTTAAACTTATCTGGTCAATGATTCACTTCTTGATTTATTTACTGTATAGACACTGATTCTTTGTGCCGTTGACGGTTAAAGAGTTTGTAGAAAGAGTTAAAAGGTAAAAACTAAAAAATAATCTGATGATCTTTAATGTAATCAGTGAAAAAGTCGATCAGATAAAGATGAAGTTTTGTCTTAAAACGACTCCGGCGTGTTAAAATTCACTTATACCACTTCAGCGCTGTTATTTCAGACAAAGTGAAAATATGAACTAATCCCAGTAAAAATATTCAGTGTAGCAAGTAGCTTGTTAGCAGCTTATTTTAAAGTACTGTAGGTGATTCAATCAACAACATTTTGATTTCACTTATGGTGCAGGTTAAACTTCAGGCAGATATCAAAGGACTGCAAAAGTTTCATTAAATTCTGTCCAGACGGTTTTAAGTGATGCTGTGAAACATACAGACAGACAGAAATTTTTCTGAGACTGATTTCGGGTCCTTTAATGTATAAAACATAAATATATAATTGAAAGAGAGAGTTCTGACTAATGTATAGAAAGAAACCTTTCTTTTATTTATATAGATTTAATAATTTGTTAACTGATTCATTCATTGACCATTGCATAATTGATTCTTTGAGTTCACTGATGTTCAATTTCTTTGATTCACGGATCAGCACAATTATTTGTTCATAAATTTCTTTTCTGATTCATTTATTGATTTGTTTAGTGATTTATTTACTTGTTCTTTCACTGTCTGGTTCGGTGGTTCCTCTGCTGGTTTGTTCCCTGAGTTGTTCAGTGAGCCATTCACCGATTTGTTAAGTGACTTCAATCTGTAATTTATTCATTGATTTGTTTAGTGATTCACCGAGTTGATTATTGACATGTTCAGTGATTCATTCATTGACTTGCTCTTGAATTCATTCACTGATTCATTCATTTTTTGTTTAGTGATTTAATCAGTAATTTATTTAACGGCTTTTTCATTGAATCAGATACTGGATCAGTTGGTTCCTAATTAATTCACTGACTTGTTGCCTAAATTGATCAGTAATTCATTCACAAAATTGTTTATTGACATGTTCAGTGATTCACTTACTGATTCATTCACCAATTTGTTCAGTGATTCATTCGTTGACTCCTTCATTTAATAGTTCTCTCATTCATTCACTGATTCGTTCATTGAAATGATCAGTTGTTTCCTAATTCATTAGTGATTCATTTACAGTACTGATTTGTTCATTGACTTGTTCCTTATTTCTTTCACTGATTTGTTAATTGACTCAGTGATCATTGACTGGCTTTTTTCACTGAATCAGTAAACAGATCAGTTTTACTTTTATTTCCCTTCAGTTGCTGTTGTGTTGAAATAAACTCATAAATAAACATTTAAATCTTTGACCTTTAAAAGTTTTTAGGGTTTTTTTTTCCTTAAAAGTAAATGGTTCTACATGCTACCAAGGAAAACGCTACAAGAAAATTTCCCTTTCAATGAGGAAATTCCCTTTCATGTTACATCTAAAGAACGACTTAACCTTATATACATCTGACGGTCAACAAAGTGACTTCATTTTCTATTTCTGGTTGTACTCACACCTGCTATTTTCTAATGAATAAGTTTGTAAAAAAAAAAAAATCTAAATAGATACATATGAAAAATTACCTAATTTACTAATCTATTTATAAATGTATCACAATGTTGAGGGTCAATAGCTTTTGGTACGTCTGTCAGCTTCATGAAACCAATTTTTCACCCAGAATGAGACTTGAATTAAAGGAGAAAATTTTTGAAATGAAATCCAAGTTCTCCGACTTGACCTGCTCAATGAAGTGAAGGAATTTTATCAAATTAAAAAAAAAAATGTTTTAAAGTATGAAACTGACTGCCTGGAGGTGGCGGAAGTCGGTTAGACATATCTTTCAAAAAACACCAAATAAAAGTCAATAAAAGGGATGAATCAGCAGCACTCGGTCGCCATAGCAACTCATCCAACATGATGTGCTGAAATGTCAGATGTTTTGCTGAGAATCTTGCTCGAACAGTATTTTTGTTTCCCGTTGACTGTTTAGAGCGGTGCCAAAACTTAATGCAGCGCCGATCCTGCAGCAGTACAGATGCAGTAATTGAAGCAGCTACGAGCTACTTAAGCCGATAAACAGCTGCTCAACATGTTGTCCAAAGAAAATTTAGACTAACGCGGATGGAGACATTTTAGAGTTCGGGCGTTTCAACTTGTTTTGTTTCTTCGCTAAGATTTGAAATGACGTGTCAATCAGAGCTGCGGTAAATAATTACAACGAAAGCCTTTGCTGATTGCAACTGACATTTATTTGCACGATCTGACATTTCAACACCGCTTGGAAATGTTATTTTCTTCTTCTTTCTAGCCTCGTTATTAGATTAGCAAAAACAAACTAATTCTGGTCGTTCTCTAACACTCATCAGTGATCTTCCATTTAAACTTTATTTTTATTTTTTTTGATAAAATGTCACTGAATATAACAAGATTAGATGAAACCTCAGATATAAGTCCCATTTTCCATGGAATAAACGTTATCTAGGAGCTAAAGCTGTGAGTGGTGAACTAAAGACACATCAAACCACATGTAGTGTAGTGTAGGATTAATCTGAAGAAATGCTCGTTAACTGTATACGAACTGAACAGGAAGCTTCGTGGTTAGTTCTCTTGCCCCAAATCTCCAGGGTTGGGGCTTCAAATGCTGTCTTTTGTCCTGGGTACTTCGTATGTTCTCCCTGGTTCGCCCACCATTTCCTGGTGGGTTTCCTCTGGTTTTCTCCTACAAGCCAGACAACAACAGACACGATTGGATGTGTGCGTGAGCCTATGTGTGCTTGTGCCTTGTGATGAGTTTGACCCCCATCCAGGGTTTACCTGGCCTCATGTCCTGGGATAGGCTCCAGGCCCCTCGTGACCCGACACAGGATCAGCAGTAAGGATGATGGATGGATGAATGGATGGATGTGTCTTGCCACTGATGCTGACGCTTTGGCTTAAAGAACAACAGTTCTAGTTGCTGCTACACAAGAAGGCTAACATAATGATAAACTAAAGTTCTGGCTGCCAAAAAAAATAAATAAATAAATAAATATATATATATATAATTTTTTTTTTTTTTCCTGCCACATTTTGTTCTGTTTATGTTTACTGGAAGAATCCTACCGGCTGTAAACCACAACAAACCCTGCTAAAGCAGCAGCAGTGAAAAGCAAGAGGCCAGAAAACGACACGTACCGGGTGTTTAAATAAAGTTCGGCCCTTTTGTCAGCGAGCTAATGAAATCGTGCTGCTTCATCACCAAGCGTTTAATGGCTTCTTTCCGCCTCAGTGTTGTAAATCTAATTGGATTCAGTAAGGCCTTCGAACGATACACTGCATCTGGATGAACTCTCTCTCTCTCTCTCTCTCTCTCTCTCTCTCTTCCTTTCTTTATTGGGTGGAAGAGAGAATGTGAAGTTTAAGTGATGTGGACAGGGGAGTGTTTGCTACAGAAGGAGTTGCAGTTGTTGTTTTGTGAAACCGAGGCAGGCATGCATCAGCAACACTTATTTGCAATACATTTCATCAGCAGCAATTTGGAGTCTCTCTCTTTCTCTCTCTTTTACTCTCTTACTTTCTCCTTCTCGCTGTCTCATAAAAATTCATGAAGGATAAGGTTATGGTGGGTATTTTATTTACGTCTTCATTCGTAAGAGCGAATTACCCTAAGCTTATCCTTCCCATGTCTGACTGTCTGTGTACCAAATTTCAGGTATCACCAAATCACCAAAAATGTGTTTTGTGAAGGTTTTGACAAATGTGGTACAGTAGACCAAACAGCTGCTCTTGTCTTGTAGCTAACAACATAGAGCGTATAAGACCTGGACAAACCCTCTGTGACGGGACCCATAGGTTTTCTGAGGAGCGGGTTTGAAGCTCAACTGTGGGAGCGTCCAAACCCTACACATCGTCCCGTCTCAAGTCCTACGTTTTTTTTTGCTAAGTTAAACTTCAGCCAGCTGTTTAGCTAAAGTGATTCATAGCACACAGCTGGCCGGTTTACACCTGCAATGCAGCTGTCACTCAAATCAGCCACTCCCCTAATTATGCAGAATTCTATTCCTTAATATAATTTTAACCCCTACAGTTGTCATGAATTGGAATTCTAGCTATGAAGACCAAACCAGGTGTTTGGAGTGGTTGGAGGCAATGAACCAAATGTTGATTTCTGTTGTAAAGTTGGACATTTTAACATGAAGCTCTACGTGGATCGACTCGGGAAAATTAATCCGTTTCTTCTCAAGCTGCTAGTTTGGTTTGATTCCATGCTAGCGTTAAATTTTAAATAGAAATACTGACATTTTAAACATAAACTCATTAAACACACACACAAACACAAACATACAGTATACTGTACGCATAAACTACACACCTCGCCAATATGAGCACAGCAAGAGATAATTATGTCTCGCTGACATCATATGGAGTTGCTTTGCTAATTGAGAGAATGTTAGCATAATGTTACTGTTAAAGTGTGTCTCTTGACTTAGTTGTGCTTGGGTTCTCAGTTAAATGACGTGCAAGAAAAAAAAAACAATTATCGAGAGGAATTTTAAGCAAAAAGAACTTAATAAAATGTTTTCATTAGCATATACGGTATTTTGGACAAGTTTCAAAGCTAAAGAAATGTTAAGGTCTTGGTCGCTCAAGTACATTTATGCTAACGAGGACATTGTGTGGAAAACTTTTTAAATTTTTGTTTTGCGCACATGCTGCTCCTTTAAAATAAAACGCATCACCCTAACCAATAGCGACATCACCCCACGCGCCCGTCACCTCTCTGTCCTCTCGGAATGCTAAATTAATTTGTCAGATTTTACACAGCGCTTCATTTAGGCGTGGCACGCGATGTCAAAACCTCCAACCCGATTTCACGCTTGCTCCAGACATCGAGAGTGAGACAGGAAGCGTTAGCACCTTCTGATAGCCCTAATGTATTTATTCCGCCGGCTAACGAGGTGTAGCTAATCAGAAAAATGCAATCTCTGAAATTATTTTAGTGCCATTATGCCTGTCCGACTCGGTCATGACGGGCGAAATAGGAACTGACACGCCTTTCGGGGTCATGACCTCAGAGATTTAAGGAGCTCATTTGTGTGGCATCATGAGTTACTTACAGAGACGAGGGTGGACAATTTCTACATCTCAATTCTGTCCGCCTCTCTCTCTCTCGCTCTCTCTTTCGCTCTCTTTCTCTCTCCATCATTCAGAGCTTCCTCGCAATGAACTTCCTGTCACGGTTTAACGACCCTGCCTGCTCATCTATTTTCATCAGCCAATCTTTTACGTTGTTAGTAAAATATGGAATGATAATATCTTCCCGAGAGACGGATCGTTTTGTCATTTTTGTCCACTCCAGAGGACGTTTATTTTTAACCGCGCCTTGCGGGCCTTACGTGACATTTCTTTGAGTTCCAACTCTTCTTTCTAGAGGACAATATTAGATTCTAAGTACGACCATAAACCTGTGTAATACCTGTTCTGCTCCACATATAGAAAATGGATTTGTGTATATTTCATTATAAGCGTGTCCCATAAGTCCAGCATTACAGAGTTAATGCGTATTATTTTTGCAATTATTGCATATTGCAGGAAGAAGAACAACAGCAAATAATTTTACACACAGGACTTTGAGAAAAACAGAAGAAATACAGAGCAACTTCTGAAAATTGTTCAGTTTCGCTGTTATGTTTCCGCTCACACGGACCTGGACCTGTGGAACACCTTGTGCTCTATAAAACATATGTGTTCATATCTGTCCACATATGTAAACCATCATACTTATAAAATACAAATAAATACATAGTATGTCTTTTTTATTATTATTATATTATATCAGAAAGCAAAACACAAATAAATATTTAAAATTATACCAAGAAATACTACTGCTACCAATAATGGCAATATGTAGGTAATTTATTATTAATTTATAATAATAATAATAATAATAACAATAATGGTAATTTAATGGATGTTGTCCTTATTAAACGGCTTGCGTTACGTAATTGCTCAAATTATTATTGTTATTGTTGTTAGTCTTTCAGGTGCTCCTGTCAATGGGTTGCCACAGCAGACCATCAATCCGCACAACAACTTGACACCAAATGCCCTTCCTGACACAACCCTCCCATTTTATTCAGGCTTGGGACTGGCACTGCATGTAGTGGGTGGGTAGTATGGGGTGTGGCAACCCCCCGACGGCACGACTTAAGCCTGGATCCTCAAATCCCCAAACCAACAACCTACTGTAGTGCCTTAGCCGTTTGAGCTACCAGTCCCCCATTATTATTATTATTATTATTATTATTATACACATGATCGTAAATTGGTTCCTTTTGCATTCCTGGTTGTCCGAAAAAAAGAAGCACTAATTTCATCGAACACTCTCTTTCTTAATATATTACTACAGTAATCCATTACTTTTGTCCCAAACAGCCAGTCATTTGCTTTGAGCTTCTTCATTTTTTCTAAACTTGTGTGTTATTTACACTAATAAAGTAATCAATATAAACTTGCAGTGTAATCCATAAATAAAATCAGAGTAACTCATCGATACTCATACAGTATGGAGTTGGTTAATCAATGTTGAAGTTAGTGAGTCTCCTCGAACAGAATCTTAGATTTAGGTGTGCGTGTGCGTGTGTGTGTGTGTAAACGCTCCTGAGTATGAGTGATGAATAAATCTGGGGTGTAGAACTGAGAGAGACGAGGTTGGCGACGAGCGGGGCGATGAGAGTAGCGCCGTTGAGGGTTCGCTGAGGGGCATCATGGTCGTCCCACCTCCCAGTGTGAACCAGATCGAATAAATGAGTGTATTTGTACTGCTGTTTTTTTTTTTTCCTTTTTCTTTTTTGCACAAAGGAACGAGGGAAGTGGTTATTACTTATGACAGGTGGCAGACTGGAGGAAAATCCTCTTGTCTCACCTCTCGGCTCTTTCTCGCTGCGAGTTTCAAACCCGCTGCCATAATTAGGCATTAAAAGCAATTTAATCACCGCTTCTTTCTGCTAGAGCTGGCCGGCGCTCTGCCCGAGTCCATTGGCAAGGCCAGAAGTGCTGCTGCTTGGAAGGATTTCAAATTTTATATACTTCCTCTTTTAGGACAAAAAATTAAAGCTGTACATTAAACCTGTTCGTGTCATGGTATACAGTACGATACGAATGTGAGTTAAACAAACAAACCAAAAAAAAAAAGAAAAAACTGCAAAGATATATCCTCCATATATATAAATTGCATTACATTTTTAACATTTCAGATCCGCCATATAAGAACGGAGTCTATTATTCAAATTAGTCGAATGGTTAAATGGTTTGGAGCTATATTTGTGTACACTGATAACCACATTTCACCGAAAAAGCACCATTTGGCAACATCCACCGTGTGTGCGTGTCTCTGGGTGTGTGTGTACAGTAATTTACAGAAGGAAATGGGAAAATCCACAAAGCATGAAAACTCACCACACATCCCTTTACTATTAATATGACTTTCTCTTGCTCTCTTGCTCTCACTGCTATTACAGTTTTCGCAGTTTCTCTCTCCACAGGTGAGTTTTTTAACACCGTTTTAAACTCCTCAACTCATTAACACACCCCGTATAACTCTAATAAGGGTGTGAGTTTGAAAGTGCGTGTTAGCTTAGTGTGTGTGTGTGCTGGGTATTTTAACCTCGTGTATGGCGGGGGGGGTTAACGAGTTCAGTTAAAAGTGTTGGAGCAAGAAATAAATACTCTGAGCACAACAGGAGAACTGGAGGAGTTAAGCTGGCACAGTCGAATATAGTCACGACTTAAAAACAAGGAGGCCTTTAAAGGGATTTCATACAGGTGTATGCTGGGGGTTCGAATTGGTACTGGTTACTAGCAAATTAGCTAACAACACAAACAAAACAAACGTCATAGTATGATCTCGCCTTTCATCTGATCATGTCCTGTCTGTATAAATCAGCCTACATCGTAAAAATTTCCCGCTCACGAAGGAAGGAAACGATGTTAAAGATGTAAATTCCCCATGATGTACGGCGCGCTGTTAAAGCTTCCAGTATCACTCAGCAATTTTCCGCTTGTAAAATGAATGCATCTTTTTGTTGAGTGTGTTCTGGTGGCTCCACTGACAACGCTATTTCTAATTACTGCCAGCGTTTGAGACATGTCTACCGTACAAAGGAGACGAGACATCACACTCTGTCATGGATTCCTTCCTTGAAAATTACACCTTATGTTTTATTCCTGAAACATTCCAAACATCCGAGGTCGATATATGCCGTTTTCTACACTTTAATACATGCACAGGCGTTCAGAAACCATGTGTTTGGAAATGTCTGTAACGTTCTGTAAGCTGTTAACTCTAAGCAGAATCTTAGCAGGAAGAACGTTCATTCAGCTATCAATGCTAACAGGATGTTAGCTAGCTAATGCTCCATCTCCGTGCACCCTGGTTGCCTAGTAACAGTGTTCAATACTCAGTACTTTATTTTAACGTATTTGATTAATGTATGTTAAACTGTGTTGAGTCACTTATCTCATTTGAACGCACGTTGTAAATGCTAAAGGAGGATTCTAACCATGACAACGGGCTAAATCAATGCTAACAGGTTGTTTTTATTAACCAACACGCTGCTAGCTCATTCGCAAGCTAATGCTCAGTATATGTGTGTCTGGGTTGCGTATTTATAACTCCAAACATTTTAATGTGAATATATTTCATAAAATGTGTTCAAATATGTTGCTGCAATAACTGTATTGTACGTAACTATGACAACGGGCAGAAATAACCGGTACCGCTAGCTTAGCTAGATTATTTAGGATCTGAAAAGATAGCAGCGCTAATGGCTACATAATGCACAAAGAGAATTAAAAAAATTGAGGGGCGGCACATTGGCTTACTGGTTAGCACTGTTGCTTTGCACCTCCACGGTCCAGGTTCGATCCCGCCTCGGGGTCTGTGTGCATGGAGTTTGCATGTTCTGTCCTGTGCTTGATGGGTTTCCTCCATGCACTCTAGTTTCCTCCCACAGTCCAAAGACATTTTGAAAGATATTATTCAAATTGGTGTTGCCAGAATGCTAAGTCTCCTGGGATAGGTTCTAGACACCCTGTGGCACCGTACACAGGATAAAGCGATATAGACAGTGAGTGAACGAGTAAATAATAATTGAGGGTGAGTGATCTATGCTGAGGATTGTGTGAAGTATTTCTTTTCAAATTTTAAAAAGATAAAAAAAGAAAACCAAATCAGAGGAAAGCGCTATCCGCCGCCTTCCACATACATCATTTGACCGACAGCCGTGATCTCCTACTGCATCCTAAACATCTTTAGCAGATTTACAGTATGTGTTTACTGAATTGGGTAAAAATAAACTAGGCAATATTTAATGGCTATAGAACTTGTAGTATCACTGGAGTCGAAATGAACGAAATTAATAGACAACAGTAAATAGTATTTCATATTTCCTGCATCGATAATACAGATGCAAGCACATGTGGCCGGTGCATAGTTTAAACAATTATCCTATGTAATAAAGTACACGTACAATTTTTTTTTCAATAAATGATTATTAGAAATATGGACTTTATTACCAAACACGTTAGCTAATTTAGCTCACAGTATCGTTCTCATAGCCGTTTTCTTTCCTTTTCCTTATATGTGAGCTTGGCTTGTTTGAAAGAAAAAGTTAGCGATGAGAACCTGTGAAAGCAGTGAAGAATGCGCTAACCCTCCAAGCTTTAAATTGAAAACACACGGCTTGTCTGTTGAGCCCGTGGTGCTAGTCTGCGGCGGTAACGTGGCACGCCACCAGGAAACAAAACTCTTCAAAACGTGTTATTTATAGCTGGTAGATAATTATTCAATCATGTTCAATGCTTTTTTTGGTAAGCAATGAATTAATTTTAGCTGAATACTTTTGATCATTAAAAATGTCGGTATCGTTTATGTCGCGATGTTTTATGCATGAATGGAAACCACAAGAAATAGAAATAAATCAAGAGCGAGTGGCTTGAGAATGCAATGTGAAATAATAAAATGTGTTTTTGTTTATTGGATGCATGTCTGTGTGTGTGTGTGTGCGTGTGTGAGAGAGAGAGAGAGAGAGATGAATGAATTGGTTTCGGGTTTCAGCACTGTTTAGACGTGGGCTACTTCCATAACAATCCTCAGTATAATGTACTTTAATGGCAGGCTTTTAGGCTAACAAAAATGAGTGGTGCTGGGAGAAGAGGACGCTCGGCCGTGAGTATCACTCCAAACCATTTAGAACGGAAAAATCCGCCGAAGGAAAAACGCATCAAGTGGCATCGCCAACAAAGAATTCATCTCCATGGCAACTAAAACGCTTCACGGTTATCGCGATCAGAAGCTAAAGTTCAGCGGCGTTGGACGCTAAGTGCTTCATAGCACAACTGTGGAAAACACTCATTTAATAAACACAATGTTCTTCACGCTAATGCTAATTCTACGCTCGCATGCTAATATTGACGTGTACAGGTCTTCTGGAAACGTCCACCATTTTCAAAAATCGCTAGCTCGAACCACAATCTTTAGGAAGAGGTTTAAACATACAGTTCTGTATATAAGCGCTGATCGCTAAATAAATGTTTTTACGGCTAGCTCAAACATTTACTTCAGTTGGTAACTTAGCTAGTGAGCAAATTGCTAACAGTGTTACACTTTATTGCAAATCTTTTTAGTAAACGTCTGTGGAAATAAAAAAAGTCATGATTCTAATGCTAATGACGACGCTGCATGGAACCGTTTTCATCAAGCATGAAGCTGGCCTCGAGATAACATCCTGTGTAACCATAGCAACAACACTTAGGGTCTGTATTTATCGTTTTCTTTTCTATTTTCTTTCTTATTTTTGTTTATGTTTTTTCCCTGCTTGTCTTCTTTTCTAGTTTATCTTCTCTTTCTTTTATTTTCACCTCCTCTTCCCAATCTTAATCAAATTTTTTTTCACTTTTTTGTCATTTTTTTTCCTTTTGAGTGTTTTTATCTCCTTTTGCGTACCTTTATTTTTTTTCATTAGTTTTAAGAGTTCTTCTCTTTTTTTTATCTTTTCTTCTTCCCTGTTCAACATATTCTCTTCCAGAAGTTGAATGAGTTCGAATGAGTTTCTCTTCTCTTCTCTCCCTTTTTCTTCTCTTCTTTTTTCTTTTTTTTATTTCCACTTTTCAGTAATTAGCAGTACATTTTTAAATTTTTGTATTTATTTTTCTATCCTCCCACTTTTACTTGTCTGCTAATACCCCTATCTCACCTACGTGGTTTCGCGCGGTGGCCATAAGTACGGTTCATCATGATTAAGTGCGAGTTTTTGGCGCTGTGAGTACGTTTCCATCTTTCCGCGCGAAAAATTAAACATGTTAATACCCCTATCTCACCTACGCGGCTTCGCGCGGTGGCCGTAAGTGCGGTTCATCATGATTCACCGCGAGTTTTTGCCGCTGTGAGTACGTTTCCATCTTTCCGCGCGAAAAATTAAACGTTTAATTTTTTT
>JAQMYI010000015.1:2773227-2787566 GCA_030014275.1 Clariallabes melas
ATCGACTACCTATATATATATATATATATATATATATAAGGTCTCAGAGCTCCTATAATGTGTGTGTGCGTGTGTGTGTGTGTGTGTGTGTGTGTGTGTTGAAGTGCTTTAGTGCCCGTGCCTTACCTCAATCTCCCTTGATTTCACTCCTCTTACAAACACAGCATTTCAGTTTCTATGGAAATGATCTACTCCGGAGCCACGCCCCCCACAGACAACAGCAAAGCTGAGCACCAAACCGGGGAGGGGCCCTTTTTTATATGAGATCACATTAAGGAGATATAATAGTTGGTTTGTTTAAACCCAGGCTAATACAAAAAAGAAATCATTTGATCCTCAAGATTTGTATCAGATACTTTTCCCGTTTTCTAACCGCGGATTTGATCATGGACCCAACAGTGGTGTCCTGGTGGTGACGGGGCTCGAACCAATGACCCTCCAATCTGCAACCCAAAACCCTGCCCGCCTGAGCCACCACTGCTCCACTCTAAAAGGCGAAAGATGTTGTTTCAGATGGACGACATCACAACCTACAGTATTTCCAACTATATGACAAAGTCATACAAACGCTAGGGTTCCTGGTGGGTTCTCGTTATCTCCTAATAGAGCTGTGGAGATGATTTCTGATATTTTTCTCACTTCTGGTGCTTGGCGGTTGGTGCTGTAATTCATTGTTTCCTGTTTGAGCATAAAAATTGCACAATTTGCATAAAATCATAAATCGTGCCGAATCCCGGTTTCCGGTTGTTCGAGTAGATTTCATCAGCTGGCTCAGCGCATTTGTCACTCAAAACGTCCACTTGATCCTGGAGCAATTTTTTATTGAATTAAACAAGGTTGAACTTCAAAACTTACAGTTCTTCCTTACTCCATCACCGGACATCTGACTTTTCCCACTTTTCCGAAGACGCCTGGCTCGTGAGACTATCCGACATGGTCGTCATCATGGCATCTTCTCCAGCCTGTAGAGAATTTTTTTGTTTGTTTTGTTTTAAGAAGTGAAGAATTTATCCCTCATCACCCACTCTACGATCCATACAACCTGCCTTGTTTTAAAAACGTATGTCCTTTACGATAAGCTTTGTTCTAGCTTTGGCAGATTAGCAATGCGTGTTAACTGTTTTAGTTTGTTTGTACACACACCAGGGGAACCAATGATATACATCTATTCAAGCTTCACTTGCCTCTCAAAATAGAAGCAACGGACCACATGCGGCGTAGAGCCGGACCGAGGATTCGTCACTCGTTTCAGTCCGTCGTTCCGCTTTACTGCGTCTAACTTTGTAGATAATTTGCACAGAATTCAAACGCCGCTAGCCGCTTTGTCGCTCGCGTGAATGCAGAATAAACGAGTTCTGTTTGTGAGTGCAGCTCATTGGAGAAAATGAATTTTCTGTGTTTTCTATCCTCACGCTGCATCTTCTCGACCGCTCCTAAGAGATAAAAGCGTGATATCATCTCCCCTGCTGTCTGGGCTGCTTTCTGTGACTTGCTAAAGAGAGAGACAGAGAGACAAAACAAAGAAAGAAAGAGAGAGAGAGAGAGAGACTGAGAAATAGAGAGAGACAGAAATTAAATTAGAATTGGAATTAAAGACACACAAGTGTGAAAGCACTCAGCTGGAGCCCTCCAGAGCCGCTGAGAGATTCTCATATTGAAGTATGTGTGTGTGTGTGTGTCTGTGTGTGTTTTTGTGCTTAAAGAAATATATCAGTCAGAAAACAAATGGGTTTTGATATTGTTTTGTTACAGACCCGGTTCTCGAAGCAATAACGCCATAAAACACACATTGTCTCTCCAAAAATCACACCTTCATGCACTTTATAGTGCACTAATACATAGAATATTGAGATCACACCTAAAATCCAGCAATGCATTCCAGCATGTTGTTATCCAACTTCAGAGAACCCTGGAGGATATCTAATACCCATGATGCATGGTTTACCCCAGACTATATGCCTTTATATCCACCTTTATCACATCTTCTCCTTACACACCAGCTCGTGACTTTCTGATCCAGTGTCTCTGTATGAAAGAGTTTCAATTCACACCAGTAAAAAGAAGTTAGTCATCAAGGTCATTAAAGTGTGTAAAAGCAGTGTATCAAGCAGACCGGTGTTCTGATCAGTGCAAAGAATTTCAGTTCATGACGAAGCACCCGTCATCGTGTGGAATCTGGAGATGCTCGAGCTCCAGGTGCTGATTTGTTCAAATTATTTGCAGTCGGTTTATTAACCCCAATGGGAGTCAAGCTTAGAGGAAACGGATGCAACAGGAACTTGAGAAGATAAAACTCTCAAGGATCTCCATTAAACTCCAGCATTCTTTATGAAACATCAAGAAACTTTTCAGTTTTTTAATAAACACCATCAGATGCCATCCTTTTTTAATTATTATTAAACACAATCAAATACTATGAAAAGTTGAACATCCACATCAGGCTCTAAGAATCTCCATTAAACACCATCAAACGCCATTAAACGCCAGCATTCTCTACCAAATACTTTTATTCTCTATTAAAAGACATCAAACACAATAATTCTCCATAACACAATTGAACACCCTCCTTCTCCAATTAACACAATCAAATGTCATTATTCTCTATTAAACACCACCCGGTCTCATGAAAAACCCAACATTCACACCAGACTCTAAGAATCTCCATCAAATACCATTACTTACCCTTAAACAACATTAAATGTCATCATTTTCCATTAACCACCATCAAACATGATCATTCTCCATTCAATACCATCACATACCATCATTTTCCATTAACACACAAAAGCCATGATTCTACATCAAACACTATAATTCTCCATCATTTGTCATCATTCTCCATCGAACGCCATCAAACTCCATTATTCTAACTTGAACACAATTCAAACTTCAACGATCTTCATTAAGCACCTTCAGAATGAATCATTCTATAATAAACACCATTAAACAACATAAATTGCAAAGCCATCAAGTTTCTACCTTCCTCATTAATCAGCACATAAATTAATCATTAAACACCAAAAGAAACCATGATTCATCAACATCCAGGAACCTCCGTTATTCTATATTAAACACCATTAAAGCACATCATTATTGCTCTCCATTAAAAAATGTTTGTTGTTTATTGAACACCATCAAATTCTTTGCATTCTTTATTAAACACCAACACACTTTCCATCTTCCTTAACCACCATTAAACATCATAGTTCGATATTAATCATCATCAAACACCTTCGTTGTCCGTCTAACTATCTCACCATTAAACCTCTACTATTTTAATTAAAGACCATCACACTAGTTCTATCAGTTTTCATTAAGAATCTTCAAACTTCATAATTCTTCGTTAAACACCATCAAAATCTGCCATTTTATATTAACTCCATCCAAACGGCATCATTCTTCATTAAACACTATCGAACTCCATTCTTCCTTATTTAAGCACAATTAAAGTCTATCATTCTATATTAAACGCCATCGAACTCCTTTGTTCTTTATCGAACTCCATCGTTTTTCATTAACATTCTCCATCTGACAGGATGAGCCGAAATGATAGAGAGATAGAGTAAAAATAAATAAATAATAAAGAGAATGTAAAAATAGAGGACATTATTATAGGAAGGAGGAAAGAGGCGGGAGAGAGAGAGAGAGAGAGAGAGAGAGAGAGAATAAAAGTGGAAAAGTGCCAAAAGAGGAATAAAAACCCTGAAAAAAAAAAATCAAAGAAATAAAAGAGAAAAAATAAAGATAAAGAGAAGGAGGGAAAGAATGGAATAAAAGTAATATAAATGCAGATAAAAAAAAAGACAAGGAGAGAGAAATAGAGATAGAGAGAATTCGTTCTGAACGAGGGATAAGTGGAGTGGAGGAGTGAGGATGGTTGAAGATTTAATTAGTTTTGTCTCTTGTGGTCAAAGCTGATCACAGTCTTGCTTTTATTTTTATCAGCCTCCCTCAGAGCGGCAACACACACGCACACACACACACACGTGCGCGGCAATGCTGCCGCCTCAATTGAAGCGATACACATCACCAATTTATTAAGTGGACAGAGAGATAGAAGCTGTTTCCATATCACAAAGTCATCAAGATGAGAAACGTGAACAGTTGAACGTACAAAGGAGAAGTAACATGCACACACACATATACACTCATACATTGACTTAAATAGCTATGTAGTGTCAAGTGCTAGGGTTTTGGCTTGACCCATTTTGTGCTGAAACTGGAGACTCCTTCCATACAGTAAATCACGGCAAGTGGAAGATTTCACTGTTTGTTAAAATAAATAAATAAATAAATAAATAAATAAAGATGGATTTTTAAGACTTTATACTGGCAACACACTGCCTTTTGCTGACTCAAACTCCATAAATGTGTGTATGTGTATGTGTGTGTGTGAGTGTGATCTTCTTTGCTGCTGTTAATAATTTAAATGTCCATAGACAGGCAATGACTTACATTGAGCCTCATTGTGATCCTGTTACTCCCTGGACACGCCTAATGGAAGAAGCAGCCCTTTTATTAGCTCTCGCGAACTCGATAGCATTAAACATTAATGCTAAATATAAAGCGCTTGTTGCGTAACGCTCGTCGCTCCTCTCCGCGCGGTACACCCTTAAAACCTGCACGACCAGGCTTAATAACACTTATAAGGCAGCAGTGAAGGCAATAATTACCGGGAGCCATTCTAATGGATGTGTATTTGTGTTTCAACTTTTCTGCTTGTCAGCATGTAGCTGACGTTACATTCATAATTAATGGTGCTACACAAACACACACACACACACACGCGCGGAAAAAAAAAAAAAAAAGGATTCGCTGGAGAACTGTTATGTTCTGCACTTACACATCATCGTAAAAGTACAGTAAGAGAAAAAAAAAAAAAACTTTGAAAGCTGAGACACGATGTCAGCCACCCAAAATAACAAACTGCTCATAAATATTTATTTGCACCTCATAAGCATTTCATGCAAATTTGCATTATTTAAGGACCATTACCTGCTATAACAATTATAAATATAAAAATTCTGCACATTTGACCTATTATACAGTTGGTCATATAACAAGCTAAAGGGGAAAAAAAGTGTATAGTGTCCAAAGTTTAAAAAGAAAAGGCTTCACCATCATTCACTTTGGTTACTAATTATAGGCATAAACATTTGACAGGTATTAAAGAGAACAACGTGTAAGACTAAATGTGCTTCCTCAATGTGTTTTGGTTCAGCTCGAATAATGTTTTCTGTTTTTTCCGGTTTTGCATGTATTGAAATGGTTGACGAACATCATTTTATACGAGCAAACATCATCAAACACCTTTATTTTCTATTAAATTCCTTAATTCTCTATTACACACAAAATTTACCATTAAACCCGAAGATTTTCCAACAAACAGCATCGCTAATAAAACACTATCTCACAAGGTTCGTTTAACACCGAACACGGACATCAAACACCATTTACTCTTTTCTCTTTTTTACTTTATTTATTCTATTTTATGCACCTTAAGTAGTGATACCTAATTTACAATAAAGAATCTACTGTATCAGTATTTATCTACTGTATTTATGATCAAACACCAATTTCATAAGAGCAAACACCTTCATTTTCTATGTCTCACATCAAAGACTCACATCAAACCATTTCATATTCTCAAACACTCACATTCACCACCAAACTCAAAGAACCTTCACATGCAGTACTGTAGCTACAACCAATAAGAAATGTCAATTAAGAAGACTTTTTTTTTTTAAACCTTTACATTGAAACATGGTGCTTTGTTGACTTTGTGTTTACTGCTTTGATGTTTGGGGTCCCAGAGTCCCCAGTGTTGCATGTTTTGGAAAATAAAAGTACTGAATTCAAAAGGAAGTATTTTTCCTTTCAAATATTGTTCTACACAAATAAAAGATTTAAAACCACTGAAAATAAGTTCAATTCTTACACAGGCTTGTACAGTACCAGTATTCAGATTTTACTGGCCTTTGTGTTAAACTGGATTCATGTAAAATAATGTTGTAGTAATTTTAAAACCGAACCAAGCTAAACAGAATGTAATTTTGTGTTTATGCACTGCCTTGTTTCAGTACTGTTAATGTATTCACTAAACGGCTCAATCTAAAAGCTTTATTTATTGCTGGTGTTTAAGTGCAATGTTATCACTAACATTTAAAATGTTCACTAAAAAGTGAGTTTCGGGCCTCTTGGGGAAATATAATACAATCAAACATTTAAACTCACCTTCTTATTCAATGTTTTTTTTATAATTTTTTTTTTTTTACATGCTAGAACAATACTGGAGATTTAAAAACTAGACAATTATGGAATTAATTAAGTACCAACAACAACAACAGCAAGTTTTTACACAAAGGTCAGCTGTTCTGGATTAGTATTAGGAGGTGTGTCCAAACTTTTGACTGGTAGGGTATGGCCTCTATGTGTATATGTATTGCACTCAACTTAAATGTCTATGTGTAAGTAAATATTAATTGAGTCTTTTTCTCTCTCTCTTTTTTTCTTTTTCATGTTTTCCACCTCACACACCATCTGCTTCACCCAATTCAGGTAAGAGCAGTTGAAATGTTTTCGCCTTATATTGAACTCTCTCTCTCTCTCTCTCTCTCTCTCGGTAATCCCCCGTCAAGGCCATGTGCAATTCATCACCTCCCTCTGGATGAGTGTTTAGCATCTCTCTCTCTCTCTCTCTCCCTCTCTCTCCCTCTCTCTCTCTGATTGAGATTCATCACTTAAATCACCCAGGCTAGATTTAAGAGTGGCAGACTCAGGGACACCAGTGTTTCTCTCAACACACACACACACACACACACACACAGCTTCATGCTGTTTTTTTCCTGAAGTCCATTATCCAATCAAACGGGTCAAACGAGTTATAGCCCTTTTACCCTCCATTTCTCCCTCCATTTTCCGGTGTGACAGAAACGCATGAGTGCACTCATTTTCATAAACACCGTAATGGAGTTCGAGTCATCGGTAATGCTCTTCGGGGTTAACTTGAGTCGAAACGACCCCACTTTTAATGGTGTGAAATGTGAAAGAATAGTCATAATAATCATGAACTGCATTTAAAAAAAACTGACAAAACAATAAAACGCCGCTGCGTGAAAGGAAATCTATCTGCGTGCTTATAGCTCACAGGCTACGAGATTACACGAGCGCGGTACGTCATCCGTACATCATATATTAATACTTTGACCACATAGCATGTTTTATCATTGTTTAAAAAAAATAAACAATTCTTCATATACACAAATTACTCCAGCTAATTAAAAAAAAAAAAAACGCTCTACAGTTTGGAATACTTACGTAGCTCAACATCAAGCAAAGCAAATTTAACCGTAGCTCTTTGACTAATTTGTTCACTTCTTCAAGATTAATACCTTTAGCTAATCACACAATATATATGTGGTTCTATATAGATAGAACCAGAAAAAGAGTTAGCATCGTAACACAGAATCAGCATTACTATATGCTAATTATGCACATTTAAAGAGCCAAAGTTAGCTAATTACACAGCATCTACAAACAGGGTCAATGTTGTTGCTTGCTAATCTCATACAGTTAGCTAAGCTAAATATGCTTATCTTAGATTAAAAGTTAGCATTTTAGAGTCAAAGTTATAGCTTTAGCTAATGACACAGATAAAGAGTTAGCTTCTACAAACAGATGTTAGTGTGAGCTAATCATGGACAGTTAGTTTATATGCTTACCTTAAACAAAAAGTTGGCATTTTACATCCGCAATTAAGCTTTAACTAATAACACATTGATAAAGAGTTAGTGTCTACAAAAACAATCGAAGTTCGTGTAAGCTAATGGCAGGCAGTTAGCGTTATCTAAATCTACTAATTTCAGACAGAGGTAGCACTTTAGAGCCAAAGTTAGCTTTGGGTAATAACACAAAGATAAGGAGTTAACAACTACACATCTTACATCATTAGTGTAACCTAATCTTATCTAAATAGGCTAATTGCAAATGGAGTTAGCAAATTAGAGCTAAATTTAGCTTTAACTAATAATATACAGATAAAGAGTTAGTGTCTACAAACAGAGTCGAACTTACGCTAGTATAAGACAATCACAGGGAGTTATCGTTAACCTAAATACGCTAATGTCAGGTGGACTTAGCATTCGAATGTTAGCTTTACCTATTCACATACCTGTACACATATGCCTGCACACATTAAATTAGCTTTAGCTTAGGACACTCAGTAAAAACAAAAATAAACTGAAAATTTAAAAGCGTTTATGTTCATATTCTCCATTGATTCGTTTTTTTTTTTTTTTTTTTTGTCAGCGTTTGAGCTCACTTCACAGCGTTTATTTTCTATCCATTCCTCTGCTCACCCATCATCTTCAATTATTAGATTAGAAAACGTCTCAGATGAACATTTCGAGGCTGTTATTTCTGACAGTGTTTTAGGTCGCTTGGAGAATCCCAGGAGTTAGCGCCGGTTCACAGCCGTAATTAGTGCGGATAGAGAGATATTACAGTAATTTATCGGAATCTCTCTCTCCTTAATCCCACTTAAAGAAGGTTAATGAACTGCAGGAGGGAAAAAAAATGAAGAAAATGTTTTTGCCATGAGAGGCAGACTCTCGCTCCAAATCAAGAAGATTACATCATGTCTCACAGGCTCCTCACAGGCTTTGTATTTCATTATTTCGTTATACATCATTTAAATTATTATTATTTTAGTATCTGGTTTCCTACATTTTCTTATGTGCATATAGTACTTATTGCACTTAAATGGTAACAAAAAGCAAATATATAATAAAGTTTCGTATATAATTTACTGACAGTAAATTTCCACTTGTGGATGGAAAGTGCAGCTGTGAATCACAGACTCATTTTAATGATTTACTTCTAATGCGCTATTGTTACTATAGTAACAACTCGCTAGATTTCATTGCTATTGCTGTTTAACAGGCTACCCTGCTGAGAGGGTTTTCAATTATGGTTTTAGCTAATTATATTTATGAACACATTTACTTAGAATGTATCTAATCGTTAACGCTGGTCAGCTAGCTTGCTAAATCCAAACAGGATTTCTTTCTTAAAAATTGTATTAACAAATGTTGCCTCCTAATTTAAGTTGGCTAGCATCACCTATTTTGACATTGACGATGTTAAGTCTCACTTATTCATGAAAATTGGTAACCCTGCTAACATCAGCAATCTAGCTAACTTTATATATTTTCCTGACAGGATTGATGAAGCAGGGGACCCTTGAAAATTGCGACTCCCGTATCGTTCTTGTGTCGGTGTACAGTATATGCAGATTTAGCTTAGCCGTGTACTGCTGCAAGGAAGCCTTTCCCAATTAACCTCGGCTACGTCCTCGTCTGAAACAGCCGCCGGAACAATTTTCTTCAAAGGCTGATTTGCTTGAGTGCAAATTCCTGGCAGCAGGAGATGAACGCACACACAGAATATTTCCTCGACAAATAGATTTTGCTTGTAAGCACTGAGAATGCTTGCAGTGATTTGCAAACGGAATAGCGTGACCGTTTGGAAATTGTGAAGAACCGCGTTGGGAGGGAGAAAAGTGATTTGCATTGCAAAAAAAAATAATAATAAAAATGGAGGGGGGGTATGGGGGTGAGAAGAAAGAAACCCAAACGCTATCTATAAATATTCTTATTTGCAATTTCCTTTCCGATTTCACATAGCATGCTTACTGAGAAATGCGAGTTGTAATGTGAGTCCCTTTTTTTTTCTTTCAGTAATCAGTTAGAATGTTTTAAAATGGTGTAAACTGTTGGGGATGCAGGAGTGTATGTAGCCTCAATAGTCACCAAAAGGAACCCATGCAAGGAGAAACGCAACATAGTCGGGAGAACACGAATGGATATTAATATCCACTGCTAATGGTAAACAGATTGCTGGAAAATCTGTCTGGTTTTTGTTTTTCAAATCATATCATCTCATAAACACCTATCACATGACACGGAATTTTGAAGGGATTTAAAGTAATAAATAATTAAATAAATAAATCCTATATTGTACTATATCACCTGTCAAAAACACCATGGGACTACCTAAAACATGGCGTTTGTGATGGTACCCTGGTACTTAGTTGCTGATATACAATATGGTACAGTACATGGTTCTACCATGATATAATTATATATTATATATTTGGTCTTATAATATGGTACATAGTTCTACCAAGGTTTGCAGTGCGGTACTATGGAACAAGTACCAGGGTAAAAATGTATGGTATATGTGTAAATGTACTATAATAGTAATATGTATATAGTATAGACCTGTTGTATGTTATATTAATAAAAGTTGATAATTTTCACCGCTAATGCTAGTCAGTCACCTAGCTGAATCTACCAGAATCTTCTAGTAAACTAACTAACATGGCTAATGTGGTTTCATAAATACTATAGTCTCAATCTTTCTAATGAAAATTAGATTTCAAATAGTAAGAAATCTTAATGGTTATGTTTAGCTAATGTGACAAACCATCAAAGAGAAAATAAAATAATATTCAATAACAGTCATAAGTGCTAGTCAGGTAGCGAATGTGCTAACTGACAGGATTGTTGACAGACATTTAAATGTTTCCATCAAAATATTTAGAAATGTTAAAAATAGAATATTTAGAAATATATATATATATATATATATATAAATGTCAGCTAGCTTGTTAGCCTTATGCTAGGTAAAATGAGAATTATAGGATTTCTAGATTTAAAAAAACTCATGTTTGGACTGAATTTTGACAGAAGCCATAAAGTTCATAAATGTTTCTAATGTTAGCAAGTCTAGGCTTGATTTGTATACAGTTTCGAGCGTTTTATTCATAAGCTTTCTAATACTAACTACTTTATTAACATGAGAGGATTATAAATTGAGAGGATTTTTTGAGAAAAGCACACGCTCTCTGTTTGGAAATCTGTTCTTTTCTGTATAATTAGGGCACGGGGTGTGTGACACACACACACACACACACATACACATACACACACGGATAGCTGAGAGGGTTGAGGACTTGTCTCCAATGGAAGAGCCTCTAATCTCTCTGTGTAAACTCTAATGAACTGTAATACTGATTTTGAGAGGGACGGCGCCACATTTCCCACAATCCCCCTCTCTCTCTGTTTTCATTAGCACCTAATCAGCTCTCAATAGATGAACTTGAGAATTCTTTAATTACTATTACAGACTCGCTCCTTGGAGAACAAACACACCTCTGGGGTTTAATTAGAGATCCCTTCGCCTTTTATCCATCTCTCTTTCCTTCTTCTTTTCTCACCTTCTTATTTATTTTTCCTTCTTTCCTTCTCCATGTCTAAATTTCTCCCTTCATTTTTCTCTACACTTTTTTCTCTCACTTTTGATTCCCTCTGACATTCTCCTCCTTTCTCTTTCCTTCTTTGCTCGAACACCTGTTCACATCACTGTTTCTGTCTCTACTACTCCCACTTACTCCCTTCCTTTTTCTTCATTCATCTCTTTCGCTCACTCGTTCATTTCCTTTCTGTTTCTCTCTCCATCGTCATTCTTCGACTTCTTTCACTTGCATCTTATCTTTCTCTTGTTCTTTTATCCATCCTATATTCTCATCATGCTGTTTTTTAAAAAACTTTTTCCCTATTTTATTCCTTATTTCACTCTTTTTCATCATTTCTCTTTCACTCGCTTTCCCTTTCTCTCGACCTTTCATGTTGTTGCCCATTTTATTCTTTAATTTTCCTCTTTCTTTGAAAACATTTTTATTCTCTATTCCAATCTTTCTTGTCTTGCTCTCTTTTAAACTTTTTTCATCATTCATCACTCACCCTTTTTGTCTTTCTCCATCATGTTTTGTTTCCCCATCCATTTCTTTCTCTTTTTCCTTTCTTTCTTTCCTGCTCTTTTTCTCTTGAACATTTTTATTCTTTCTGTCTCCCTCTTCCATCTCTTTTTCTTTCTCCCCCTCTTTCTCTCTGCCCAGTTTGCTTTGCTGTCCAGTCTTTCAGCATTTCTTTTCCTTTCCTTTTTCTGGGATATTTTGCTTTTATCACTCAATTCTCTCTCTCTCTCTCTCTCTCTCTCATTAATTGTTGCACACACAATATTTTACTTCTTTCTATTTTTTTCCCATTCCTTTCTCCCTCTCATTACATTACCCATGTACTCATTTGCCTTTATCCTCTTTTTAAGCCTCTTTCTCTTCTTTTATTTCTCTTCTTGCATCATTCTAACACTCATTAGTATCTCTCTCTCTTTACCTCATTCCACTAGCCTACTTTTTCATCACTCTTTTTTTTTAAGCTTTCTCTTTTCATCAATCTGTTCATATTCTTGTGTCTCCCTTTCTTTGTTTATTTCGGCATGTCTTTTTCTTTTTCTTTATCTCATATGTTCACGCATCCCTCTGTGTGTGTGTGTGTGTGTGTGTGTGTG
The DNA here is from genome assembly GCA_030014275.1 of Clariallabes melas. Taxonomy (NCBI): domain Eukaryota; kingdom Metazoa; phylum Chordata; class Actinopteri; order Siluriformes; family Clariidae; genus Clariallabes; species Clariallabes melas. The sequence goes on from JAQMYI010000015.1 coordinate 2,785,639, forward strand.
TGTGTGTGTCTGTGAGTGACTATAATCTTTCCTATAAGAAGAGCTTCAGGAATTGAACTGTCATCTCATGGAAGGGAGTAATCTAAACATCTAGAACGTTTGGAATAATTTAACACACACACACACACACACTGTGAGTGAACCTGACAATCGTCACTCTGCTGCTTTATTGCCACAGCTGTATTCACAGGAACACATGAATGAATTAATAGATTTATTTATTATCCTATTAATTAATTGGTGACATTTAACTTGCACATACTTAAGCTGTTGTTTTTAATTAGCAGTTTCTTTTATTTAATATAACATCATACGAAGGCAACTCATTAGGTAAAGACCTAGACATCATTTCAAAGCAGATGTTTTGTGTCCTCGGTATACACACACAACATGGGGTGTGATAGAAAGTGAAAAGTACACTTGAACGTTGTTATTAGGTTGTTTTTGAAAGTTGGAATGATGTGGAAACAGTGTTGGCTTCATGCTGATGGGATAACGTGGAACACTTCTCCTGAACTCTAAGCTGCAAAAACAATATTTAGATTAAACCAATTGCCAGAGTGTGACTCGAACCCGGGTCACTGTGGCGAGAGCGCCGTGAGTTTGTGTGTTCTGTGTTCGGCGTAATAAATAAAACAATAAAAGAAAGTTCAAGAAGCAAATCTGCTTTTGATCCAATTATACTGGTGTTTGATAAATGATGAAATTCAGCCCTTGGTAGCACGCACCACGGAACTTCAGAGTCGACCGTCTGCTAGGAAAACTTCAGGGATTTGAAGTTTGGTGCGGAGCGTGTGTACGGCTTCGTTAACTTCTTTTTATCCAGTTCATGTCGATTGATTGCAAGCCGCCGGTTTTTTTGTGAAGGGAAAGAAGGTGGATTCACACAAAGCTGCTTTTAGAGCTTGATTGACATGACGCGTGAAGCTTTAATTAAAATTTCACCTGAACGCCTAATGGAAAGTCCTTCGGGAACCGCGCAGACAGCGAGACAGAAAAGAAGAAATGCAGCGAATCTGTTCTTATCTGCTGTCCATTAACACAGACTGGGATGGAAATGTCACAGAGATTTAAACTCACTTCAATCTTGTTACCAGACTTCTAAAACAAAAGCAGTGGCTTTAAAAGAAATGCATCTAACACAGGTAGGTATTACTGTACAATAATGTAAATCCTGGTTGGGTTTTTATGCCCTAAAGGAAAGTGAATAAATATTTAATAAAAATAGACAAGAAAGACAGATGTTTTTTTTTTTTTATTACTGAATGAGTCTCCAATGACACCTTATTATCAGCACCAGTAGATAGATAGATAGATAGATAGATAGATAGATAGATAGATATACTGTATATGCAATGTTACATACAGTAACTCAATCTAGGACTGATTTAGTGTCTATTAGAGTGTACTATTTAGTAATTTAGGGGTGGGATTTAGCCTTTGATTTAGTGTCTAGAATAGGATACTATTTAGTAGTTTAGCGTACAGGGTCAGATTTATCTGTGAATTTAGTATTTACTAGAGCATACTATTTAGTAGCTTAGTGTGCAAGGTGGGATTTAGTCTTGGATTTAGTGCCTAGTACAGCATACTATTTAGTAGTTTAGTGTGCAAGGTTGGATTTAGTATCTATTAGTGCGTACTATTTAGTAGTTTAGCCTGCTTGGTCAGATTTAGGTGTGAATTTAGTATTTACTAGAGCATACTATTTAGTAGTTTAGTGTGCAAGGTGGGATTTAGCCGTGGATTTAGAGCCTATTATAGTGTATTATTTAGTAGTTTAGTACACAGGGTGGGATTAAGCCTTGGATTTAGTGTCTATCAGAATGTACTATTCAGTAGTTTAGCGTGCAGGGTCAGATTTATCTGTGAATTTAGTATTTACTAGAGCATACTATTTAGTAGCTTAGTGTGCAAGGTGGGATTTA
>JAQMYI010000015.1:2852283-2863880 GCA_030014275.1 Clariallabes melas
TTTTCAAGTCAAAATTTATTAAAAATCTTTGCTCGTCTTGCGGAACACTCGCAAACCGCGTTACTTGTAATCCGAGGGTTTACTGTATACTACTCACTGGCCTGATCTTCTGTCATCATCTGCATCTGTTTCTCACTGGTTCATGCCTTAAGACAGATGTTTTTTTTATGCTTGAATGATTCATACAGTGGGCCACTGAGTGCCTTAACAAGCAAATAAACAAAACAACAAAAAAAACATTTCTCTGAAGCTGCTCAGGTACAAGGACTGGACTGAAAATGAAAGACAAAAAAGTCCTTCAGGAAGCCTGGAGAACTATTCCTCAAGACTATGTTAAAGAATACGACTGAGTCGGGCTCTTTGGAAGCGAAATATGTGGCTCAGGGCTTTTGCACAATACTGTATATATTCCATGTTCACTTAGTTCAAACACTAGCCGTTAATCTTCTGACTGGCGATAGAACAAGGGAATGCATCCTCGCTTCACTGCCTACTACTCAAATATGAGTTGAAGGTTTTGTTTTTTAAATCTTTACACAGCAGGGCACCAGAATATACTGTATCTCTGACCTCCTCTGCACACATTCTGTCTCAAGAGCCTCTAATCATTTGCTAAAAAAACTATTCAGCAGTCTTGAAGAAAGATTAAAATTGACCTGAGTTTTAAACCAAAAGGCAAGCTGTACGGGTCGAGAGAGAAAAATAAGTGTACGTCGGCATGGTGTAATAATGGAAGCAAAGGAGAAGCTAATCAGATAATCATGTTGGATGATGCTCATGCCAGTTGATTCATCATTGTGGTGGGATTGTAAAAAAAAAAAAAAAGAACACATAAGTCCACTCTGGGAAACTAGCAGGAGACTAGGAGCGGGGGTGTGGGGGAGGGCTTTTAGAGACCAGAACAGCTGTTTGACAAAGCTGGGTTTTAGCAATTTTGTGCCCCATCAGATGGAAGGAATCACAACAGATTGACGGGATTTCTTTGTACTTGCTGAGCATCTGGTAAACGTATCCACAGTTCAGTGATTGAGTGCAGGCAAGTCGAAAAGTCTGAGTCCCTTCCCGAGAACTGTTTTCACTTCAACGGTTTTCGAATTCTTGAAATTGTTCCACGTTTCATATGCGTGTGTATATAAGTCTAAAATAGTGCTTGTATTGGCTCAAAGCGTTAAAGACTATAGCACACATCACATTGACGCCCATGCTCGTGAAGTCATACACGTGTTTTACTAATAGCACCTTTTCATCAAAGGAGTACTTAAAAATTACAACCTTAAAATCGAGTTCTTTAAACAGATTTGTTTCAGTTTAAGCATGGGAGGGACAAGGAGAGAGGGTTGTGCAAGGGAGGGAGAGAATTGTCAGGAAGAACGAGGGAGTACTGTCGGGCAGGATTGTAAGAAAGGATGAGGAGGCAGGATAGGAAGAGAATGACTGTTAGGGAGTATCTTTAGGGAGCACCATATGTTAGCATAGTGAGTGAAAAAACCTCAGGCTGTTGTTGAATTCTTGGAAAGGTGGTCCATGGAGGATACTGAGTTGAAAATGGAGTACAGTTAGGGAGGACTATTGGGGATGAGTTGAAGATTGGGGGAGTGCGATGAAGGGAAGGCTGTTCGGAAGGGAAAGGTCCTAAGTAAGCAGTTTTTTGGAAAGAATCTGTCAGTGGAGGATAATGAGGGAAGTTGATGAGAGGACAGTAAAATGAGGATGCCTAAGAGCGATTATAAGGTAGAATTCTTAAGTAGGAAAGATCTGAAAGTGGGTTTAGGGAGAGGAGGTGAGAGAAGAGTGAACAGTGATCATTGTTGGGGAGGGTGGTATAGGGAGATCATTATGGAGGATTATACCTGACAGTCTTTAGAATGGATGATAAAGGAGAATCATTAGCATTGGATTGTAAGGTAGGAATCGTAAGCGATGAATTTTTCGGGAGAATCTTAAGAGTCAAAAGGGAGGAAAGAAAGTAAGAAAATAACCTTATGGAGGATTGTAATGGTGACCTTTAGGGTTAACAGTAAAGGAGCGTCACGGGGGTGGTTGGTGAAGGAAGATAAGGGGAAGGAGGATCTTAAGGTTAGGGTGTAAAAGAGGATTATTAAAGTGGATTGTGTCATAGAGAATCATAGCCAAGGGAAGCAGGGAGGATTTTTATGAAGGATAATGGTAAAGCAGAATGTTTAAGGTATATGGTGAGAAATAATGGGTGGTGGGTTAAGGTAGATGATGAAGAAGAAATCATCATGATGGGATTGTGTAGAAGACCATCAGAGAGTAATGTAAGGTGGGATCTTTGGGGTTGATTTTCAATGCACATCGTTAGGGTGAAGGGTGAAGGAATAACAAAAGGGAGGAATCCACTGGAAGATGTTTAACGTTGATGGTACTGGAGGATCATTAGGGTGGACTGTCACTGAGGATCATTAGGCAGGGAGATTCTTTAGATTAGATAGAAAAGGAAGATCATTAGGGTGAACAGTGAGGGAAGATCATTAATTAAGGAGCATTATAAAGGTGGGTGGAGAATGATCATCAAAAGATTGTGAGGAAACATTTTAGGTAGAATGTAAAGGAAGATCCTTTGGATGATGAGGGTGAATTTTTTGTTTAAATTGATGGATTGTTTGGGTGGTGAAGGAGAACCATCCATGGTGAAGACAATTTGGATGTAAGGATGGGTCTTCATGGTGTACAGTGAGTTAGGATAATTTGGGTAGTATGTGGGGGTCTTTCAGGTATATCTGGTATATCTGATATATAGAATGTGAATGAGGATTGTTGGGGTGCTGAGGGAAAACCTTCAGGTAGAGTACATGGTTACTTACATAGGATGACTATTTGGATTTGGGTGTACAATGAAGAAGGGTAATTTAAGTATTGTTGAAGGATCCTACTGATAAAAGTAGATGCAGGATCATTTTATTTTAGTGGGGAAAACATTTTGAGTAGGACGTCAAAGAGGATTATTGAAGTGAGGAGCTGCAGCCTTTGGGGTAGATGGTGACCAAGGATCATTAGTTTGGATAGAGAAGATCTTTAGGGGTGATGGTAAAAGAGGGATGTTTTGGTGGCAAGGATAAGTGTTTAGGATAGATTGTTTTGACAGGTAGGGAGGAACCTTTGGTTGATGATGGAGAATGTTTGGAAGGATCTTTACGTTATATGGTAAAGGAGGTTTATTTAGGCAGTGAGATAAGAGGGAACTAAGGAGAAATATGATAAGTGTAGCTTGCTAGGTATGTTTGTTCAGGTTTGTGTTAATATGGGATTATCAGGATGGATGGTGGAGATCCTAATCATTTTTACATGCAAAGTCTTGACATGCAAGACGGACAAAAAGACTCTTTATTCTCCACAACACCAAAGATATGCTGACCAGGAAGATATGGCGCATGCAGCATCCGATAACAAAACCTGAGTATGGACACTTGAATAAAGAGGGACATAAAAGAGTGATGGTGAGGCCATCAGTAAAGATCATGAAGGAAAATCATTAAGGTTGGTAGTGAAGAAATATCATCAGGCTCAATTGTTGAGGAGGCTCTTTCGGGTAGGCGGTGATGGAGGATCATTGCATGGATGGTGAAGGAAGATCATCAGTAAGGGATGTTACAAAGGACTGTGAGGAAAGATCATCAGGGGCCGTCTTTAGGGTTGATGAGATAGAAACGCTTGGCTGGATAGTGAAGGTGGATCATTGGGGAGATTGTTACGTAGAATTTTTAGCGCTGCTGGTGAAGGAGAATCATTAAGGGAGACGGTGATAGATGAGTGGGCGTCGAGAGTCAAAGCTCACTTATAGCAGTGTGCTAATGGCCGGCAGCCCACTTACGGCCTCTTAACATCCCCAAAATTATAGCTGTTTTTCCTCGAATCCTCCTAAAAACCATGTAGCTCTTTATTTGTTTTTGTCTTTGTTTGTTTTATTGATCAATTCAATTAAATGGTTAAGTGGCATTATGAGCTTGTCGAGTGACTTTGCACTGACCTTTTTCCTCATTATCTGTACAGCATTAGTTAATGGACAATCTCATTCTCCATTCTCACTGAGATGGGAAGTTGTTTGGATGAAATAAATGAAGAAAAAAAATCAAAAAGCCTAAAAGTGTTTACTCTTCATTTGAGGTGATTTTATTAGCAGAGAAAAGGTGGACACTACCGAACTTTAAAACTTTGGGTTTGAGAGGAAAGTTTCAAAATGTCAAATGTGAATTGTCCCATATTTAACTATTTCTTAAACATAAGTTAACACATTTGTAAATAAAGTTCAATTATGTACAGTACATTTCATTAATGAAATAGGAATAAATGCTTTACCGCGTCAGGTAAAAAAAAATTTCAGTTTAATGAAATGAGGTTTCTCAGCAGCGACCTCGTTTCCCCTCTCATCTGTTCCAACCACTCAGCATTCAGCATCAGCAGTATACTAATCACCAGCCTGATCATCTGTCATCATCTGCACCTGTTTCTCACTGAAACTCCTCTGGTACAGGAACTGGGCTGAAAACGAACTGGGCTGAAAACGAGAAGCAAAAATCTAGCCAAAAATGAGAGCCAACAAAGTCCACCAGGAAGCCTGGAGAACTCCTCAAGACTACGTTTAAAATACAATGACATCTGGACCTTTGGAAGCGCAATACGAAGGGAACAAAAAGGGGGGGGAGGGTTCAATACTTTTGCACAGTACGGAAGAGCTGAACAACAAGCCTTGGGGACGCGCTCATCTTACATCAGGTCACACTGATTGGATCTGATTTGCATGTTTAAGCTCTGGCCAATAGAATAATGGAAAAAAAGACAAAAAAAATTCATTTCAATTCAGTTCAACATTTCAATGTCTAAACTTGATTTAAAAAAAAGTGAATTTTACCTAATATTCAATTCATATCAATCACAAAGCATAACACACATACTTTATTTATAAAATGTAAGAAAATATGTATAAATTATAATTATAATAGATATTAAACTATTAAACATAACATGAAACATGGACGTAACACGGCTACTGTTTAAACTCTATATATGTGTGATTTTGTGTGTGTGTGTGTGTGTGTGTGTTTCCTGTCCTTCTCTAAGTGAATTAGCAGTTTTATCTGTAATTCAGAGGTCATAACTGATTGTGTGACTCTTCTCCCCCTCGAGAGTGTAGTTAAGCTCTCGTCCTGTCAATTAGTCCGACTGAGAATCGATTCATCGCTACAGCCATCCATTGATCCTGCGACTCATTAATACGCTCTGTAAAGGCTCCGGGTGTTTAAGCACACTCGTTAAGCTTTCCAAACAGACAAATTCACACTCGCGTCCTCTTTTCTTTTAAGCAACACTGACACTTTCGCTATCGTTTTCCAGGTGATTAATCGACAGCCCCGGTGCGACGCGGATCGGTTTAGCGACCGGCTAACGATAGCAAGAAGGGACGGCCTCGGTCTCGTTTCCTATTGGCTCGTTTGTTTACATGAACTCTGAGGCCAAGTCAGATTACAGGCTACAGGAAAAGAATCCTGTTGTTGTCTTTCTGCATTTCCTCCCATTCGGCTTAATTGCCAGAGTAATTTTATTCACGTTGAGTCTTAGCGCACTGTAGCTCTCGTGTCTTTTGTTTTCTCATTTTTATTTTCATTCTCTTGTGCATCCTTTTTTCCCCCCTCACTATTTCTGGATCTTGGTCAGTTTTTATTGTCTACCTAGACAATTTTTACCCAACATCTCTCTCTCTCTCTCTCTCTCTCTCTCTCTCTCTCTCTCTCTTTCAGTCATTACATTTTTCCCTCCCGTTTTAACGTTTTATTCTTTCTCTTAGTGTTGATGGTTTGCCTTTCCTGCTTTTTTTCTTTACTTGCTTTCTCTCTCTCTCTCTCTCTCTCTCTCCGCATCACCCCATTTATCATGTTTTGCCTTTTTATAGCTACTTACCTTATGTCTATTTTTTCTTTTTCTTGTTTTTTTTCCCTCCATCTGTATGCCTCCATCTTCCTCTTCCACTCTACATCTCTCTTAATATTTCTCTCTTTTCCTCCCCTTACTTCTCTTATGCCCATCCATCCATTCCTCTTTCTATATAATCATCTCTCGCTGTCTATTGTTCTGTCTTTCATAGCATTGATTTGTATATATACCTCATTATCCTTGCAAGGTCTATTTGGATCATTACCTTAACTTTTGTCTCTATTGTCATATCTCTCTCTCTCTCTCTCTCTCCTTATTACTTCTCCATCTTTATTTCTAAATCATGTAATCAAAGAGCTTTTTTGTCTCTCTTTCTTTTGTCTCATTTTCTTATGTTTTCCATCTATCCATCTCTCTTTCACTGTAATCATCTCTCATCATCTCTTTTGTCTGTCAAACCTTTTCTCTTTTTTTTTCTGTCTGTGCTTCTTGTCTGGCTCACATATTGTCCATGTTATCTGTCCATCCATTTCTTGCTTTTGTCTTCTTTTCCCCCCTCTTTTACAACTCTGATTCGGCTTCTATGTTTTTTTTTCCCTCTCTTAATCTTTTTTACTATGTAAAAGTTTTCCCCCCTCTATTTGACCATTTATTTATAATTTATTTATTCATAGTCACTTCACTGTTGTGATGGTTACCATCATTCTGTCTGTTATTCCATGATTTAGTCTGTTTACGTCTTTTCAGTTCCCTGTAGGTTTATCAACGCCATTTGCAAAAGCATAGAAGTTTTTAAGCTGTCTTTTAAGTACGTGTGATTGAATATTAAACATATTTCTCTCTCTCTCTCTGTCTGTCTGTCTTCACCCATCTCATTCTCTTTATCATCCAAACCCACAAACGCACTTCATTGATCATTCAAAGATGGCAATATGGCTTCAGATCTGCAGACATCTGAGGCTCAACTAATGACAGCTTCGATTTCTGAAGATTTATCTTGTAGACTGTTGGGAGTATTTTATTTTTCTCTCTTTTTGACAGAAAGCAATACAAATGTGGGAGGAAGTAAACAGCTGATTATTATTGCATGCGTGCAGTCTGAGTGGTGGACGTGAAGGTTGACACTTCACTTTGTGTAGAGTTTCTGTTGTTGTCCGTGTGGGACACGTTGAATGTGTACTATTAATTACATTATATATTAATACACACACACACACACACACACCATCATCATTATCACCATCATCACCATTTTGTTTTTATATACTCTTTACACCTCCCTTGCAATGTTCCCTTCATTGATTCGCCAACTAAGTGACTTTGTTGCTAGATTTTTTTTCTCCTAGACTTCTTTAGCAACTTTATTTTAAATCTAGCAACTGTTCAAACAGATGTTTGCATCTGGCCTGAACTGACCCTGGCTCTTCGGATCGCATCAGTCCTGCTGGTTATACGGATTAAGAAAACAGGTTTGCTCGACTCACCACCAGTGTGTAAAGCCTGAGTGGGTTGAACTTCAGTGAGCTGATGTCTCCAGTGTTTCCATGAGCCGTCAACACCTATACTGATTAGGTTTGCCTGCAGTTACTATTCACTGATCATCATTATCCATGATTAGTCTCTGATCACCATTATTCCTGAAAATGAATCACTGATTAGGTTTGTTTCCAATTCACTTCATTGCCATCAGCAATTGCCTTCCCCCCCCTGACTAATCACTGTTGTTCCCACTGACTAATCACAACCACATTGTTCCCACAGACTAATCACCAGTCACTATTGACCCAGCATTGATCAGCATTGTTCTATGATCAATCCACACTCGTCCAAAGGACCAGTCACTCATTTGTATTGTTGTCAATGCCAATCATTGACCATCATTATTCCCCATGACCACCCACTGATCACTATTGTTCTTCAAGACCAATCACCATTCCCCATGACCAACCACTAATCACTGTTATCTTATGTGAACAATCACTGATTACAATTGTTCCCCATCACCAATCACTAATCACTATTGTTCCCCACGACCAATCACTGTTCGCCATGAGTTACCACATTTACATTTACATTTAGGCATTTGGCAGACGCGCTTATCCAGAGCGACTTACAAAAAGTGCTTTGACGTTTACGTCAATAGATAGATACTTAAACTGGGTTATTAGGTCACTATCTAAGTGCCATCATCAAACACAACTGGGAAGAGTTTTTTTTTATTATTATTAATTAGTGCAAGGATTGAAGAAACAGATGCGTCTTGAGTCGTCGTTTAAAGATCATCAAAGACTCTGCTAAACAGACATCTAGAGGAAGTTCGTTCCACCACCTAGGTGTCAGAACAGAAATCACTGTTCCCCATGACCAATCACCAATCACTATTGTTCCCCATGACCAATGAAAGTTCCCCATGGCCAATCACCAATCACTATTGTTCCCCATGACCAATGAAAGTTCCCCATGACCAATCACCAATCACGATTGTTCCCCATGACCAATCACTGTTTCCCATGATGAATCGCTGATCGCAGTTGTCATTTCAAACTACTTTGCATGTCATGTCTTTCTTCGTTATATAGCAAGTTTTGATATTCAAATCAGTCTGTAACAACATCACATGACTTCTAGCACCCGTTTTTTTCTCCATTTTTCTATTGCTTTTCCCCCCAAAAAAGAGTTGGCTATCCAGTTCCCTTCTGTGCGACAACACTATTTGCAGTAAATAGTAAGGTTGCAACTTTCTTCTATCCATATACTGGGTGAGCATTTGGCCGTGTTAATTCATGCACACATTCACAGATGTGCATATTCACGCTGAAGGAAAGCAGCGCGAGAAGACTTTACCCTCCACCGGGCCGACAGTCACGCCAATTAAACAAACGTCTCGCTTCTGCAGTCTTTCCCTCCTCCTCCTCCTCCTGGAACGCTAAAAAACTTACAAAAGTGTCGCCACGGAAACGGCAGATGGGTAGATGGGTTTTTCGCTCCTTCACAAAAGGAGGTAAAAAATAAACAACAAAGTGGCAAGGTTTATGCTGGGAAAGGCATCTTGCCATCTCAGTCGGAGGCAGCCAGAGACGGAACGTGTGTTTGTTTGTCTTCTTTCTCAAATTCTCATTCTAATCTGCGAGAAATCAACTGAGATGAAGCCACCGTCATACCCGAAAGCAAGCAGCAGATAAGGAAAAAAACAACAACAACAACAACAACAGTGAAAATTCTAAAAAGAGCAAAAGTTCAGAAATGGAAATACTACACCCTGCGTACCTTTCCTAAAAAAAAAAAAAAAAAGATCACTGATTTGTTTGCCTTCTTTCCTAACTTCCCAAGCTAAGCCGCGTGATACGATGAAGCTGACGCCGTGTCAACAGGCTAACCTCATTTCATTTTAAACTATTCTCCTATTTGTTTTGTTTTTTTATCTTTTGCTAATTAATGAGACGCTGTCTATGGTTAAGCCATTGTGTCTAAGACAAGAAAAAAATATATAATAATAATAATAATAATAACAGAAAATGCTAATGTAACTAGCAGGGGAAAGTATCTAGCAAATTGACACCCTGCTAACTCGTTACTAAAAAAATTAATAGAAAATCGAATGACTCCTGAGCACGCGATCGTTCCTACTTTTAATCGTTCGTCTACGCCATCCAGTGCGTTGCTATTTCTATCTTTGAGTACATCTTTTAGCCTAACAGCACACACCATTTGATGATAAACCTCCCCCACCGTCTAACACCTCACTCCCAACGTGTTTGCACAGCGAGATGGATGTTGACCTTCAGCGCTGGATCAGAATCAGATTTCTTCTCCAAACTTCAAATCGTCGAAGGATAAACAGAGAAAAAGCGCTGGCTGGAGGCCGCGCCGTACAAGGCGAGCGCTTCTTTGATGAAAATGATGAAATACCGCCGAGCCAAGAGGGTCAGTTAGATCTGAAACAAGCTTCACCCTGATCCTTTGCCAGTTGTATAAATATACAAAATTTGCCCGTGTTCTCGGTTTGGATAAACACTGCAGAGGAATGGGAACAATAGAGCGGGAGAGCAAAGTGCCTTTCGCTTCTTCATCGCCTGCAGCCATAATTGATTCTACTACCGTGGACGTTTATGTTCACCCGGAGAGACAGAGACGGAGGAGTGGAACGACAGCCAAAGTAAACACACACACGCACAAAACAGAAAAAGGAGGAAAGAAAGAAAAAAGAGACAAGCGCCAGACTAAACACAGCCACCCAGTGAGGTTTGCTGACCCGCCCCAAAGAGCTACTGTACTCCGGTGGAGCTCTGACCTGCAACGCGTTACTGGAACTCGAAGACATGGCAAAAAAAGAAAAACTCCACGCCAATTCTTTTTTTTTTTTTTGCGCCGCGGGTGAAAGGTTTACAGAGTACAAAACAGATGTCAGTCAAAGAGAAGCGATAGCCAGAGGCATTTCTCTAATTCTTTTACAACCGAGGTCAGCGTTTCCCGCCTACGTTTATCCCCTGTCCATACAGTTCGCCCACTCACACTTTGGCATCTTCTCTGTTTCTTTTTCCATGATATTTATTCCTTTAAATGAGAAGTGCCTCGTGGTAGGCTGCAGTCGACACTGATGTCGATACGCGTCAATCGAAGAGGAATTAAAAGGGAGGTCACGGGTGTTTTTGGACTTATACAAACCTGCCGAAGGCTGTTTATTCTACAGTATATCTCTTTTTCTCCAGCTTTTATTTCATCTTCTGCTTATTAACAGGTTACATTCGTCCAAACATTTTAAAATAATTTTTAAAGGCCTTTATCAGTGCTGATGTTATTGGTGACTATTTTATTATTACAACATTGGGCTTATTATTTAAATGTATGCAGTAATATTTAAACCGTAAAGAGTTCCTAAAAGATATTAGGTTTCTTTTTTTTTTTTTTTTTGCACTATTACATAATTATTGGCAACCATCAGAGACTTTAGTTATCACTAATGTTATTTCCTGGTGAGTTGGGATTTCCTATCCTCTGTAAAAAAAATAATAATAATAAAAATAAAAAAATAAAACTTTGGCTATGCTTTTATGCATGTATCTTATGTCTGATTGCAAAATAAATAAAAAAGTAAATAAAATCATTCAACAGAACTACTGAATCATCAGTACAGTAGTTACTGTAAAGATGTAAAGCGGTAGGAATAACTAGCAGCTAACCAGCAGTTAACAACAAGCTACAGTATTAGGTCATGACCACATTTCCCCAGTGGTTAAGGCGTCAGACTCCTGACCGGAAGGTCCCAGGTTCAAACCCCAGTTTAAACCAAGTTGTTATTGTTGGGCCCTTGAGCAAGGCCCTTAACCCTCACCTGCACAGATGTAAATTAGGTATATTGTAAGTCACTCTAGATAAGGGTGTCTGCCAAATACTGTAATACAATGTAAATGTATTAATTGCTAGCTAACAGCTAGCCATTCTGGTAGCTCCAGCTATATGATGTAGCAGGTAATATAGAACTACTTGGCAACCATGACAGAAGCTTTAACAAAAGTGAGGGAAAAAAGAAAAGCTTCTGAGTCTAGCTGACATGTACATCAGGAAGTAGTTTCTTTTTTTAGTTTTTATTTTACATTTCATTTAACTTGAACTATCACGATAGCTAGCAGCTACACTACCGTTCAAAAGTTTGGGGTCACTTTCTAACTCCATGATGGTTCCTGATGTTTATTTCTTTCTACATTGTA
>JAQMYI010000015.1:2893540-2904188 GCA_030014275.1 Clariallabes melas
GGGCGGGCTAAATAATGGATGAGGTTATGATAAGGGGTGGGATTAGGTAATGGATGAGGTTATGCTAAGGGGCGGGGCTAGATAATGGATAAGGTTATGATGAGGGGCGGGGCTAGAGAAGGGATGAGGTCACGCTAAGGGGCGGGGTTCGGACATTAGAGATCTCATCTGGATAAATTTGTTGTAAATGAAATGTCTTTATTTGTGTGTGTTAGTGTTTGTGTGTATGTGTATTTGTGTGTGTGTGTGTGTGTGTGTGTGTGTGTGTTTCCATTTACCGGATCGTTCTTCTTAGCCCTAAATGCTGAATCAGATCCATGTGTGTGGAATGATGGATCTAAAACGAACTGCACGGTGAAGCATCAGGCCGTAATCACGCAGTCCTCTTCCTGTCTCCGCTGTAGAGCAGAAATCATCCGGTCTGAAACCCAAAGCATGAGAGAATGACTCTAATCTGATGTGACTGTGAGGCGACCATGGCTTTGTTTTCCTGGAACAAATCCTCTCCGGTTCTCTCCGTTCTCTCATCCGTCAGCCCTCCGTCCTTTCCGGCAAACTCTACCGGGAACTTTTGGCACGGGTTTCCCCGGCCTCGTTTTTCCTCCCTGGCTGAAATGTCAGAGCTAATATTGACTCGTTATAGCATGAAAGTTTAATAAGCTTTCTGGGAGACCGAAAAAAAAAAAGCACAGAGTGTCCTTTGAAGGGGGATTAGGTCTCACTCTTTCACTTGTTTATATTCTCGTCCTCTCTCTTTCTCAAAAATCTGAAGTTTATTCTTTAATTTCTTTTGCATTTTCTGTATTGCTGAAATCTGAGACGCTCCATGTGTCTTCCTTCTCTCTCTCTCTCTCTCTCTCTCTCTCTCTCTCTCTCCTGTCTGTGCATGATTGATGGCTTTGCTAGTGTGGCATGCACTTCATTATCCTGATTCACCATCTCTCTCTTTGTGTGTGTGTGTGTGTGTGTGTGTGTGTGTGTGTGTGTGTGTGTGTGTGTGTGTGTGTGTGTACCATATCTGTCTGCGTGTGTATGTGTGTGTGTGTGTGTTCTCCTGCGTGTGTGGTTCATTACTTTGATCCTCTGTGTCTTGGATGTGGGCCGCATCGAGGAGATTGTGTGTGTGTGTGTGTGTGTGTGTTCGTTGAGAAAATCTGAAAACGGGAACCTGATAGAGCAAATAAAATCACAGGCAGAAATTTGGCAAAAGAAATAAGCTGGCGGAAAAGAGAGTGAGAGAGAGAGAGAGAGAGAGAGAAAATGGAAAGAGATCAATTACAGCTCCATATGTGACACTGATGCTAGTGATAAATATTTCAACTTTAAAGTCAGTAGTGTGTGTATAAAATCAAACAAACCTTCACTCTCTTGTTCAAATTTGTCTTAACTTTCCATGCAGTCACGCACCGAACACTTGTAAGGATTCGGGGGGCGGAGCTTGGCGACTCATCGAGCCGAGGCTCTTTTTTCGTCTCGCGCTCGTTACGAAATGCCGTCCTTATTCGAAACCAGAATCTTCTCAAGTGATCCTCGCCAATCCGATCTCGCCACATCTAGTCTAGTCCTGACTCCGGGCTTTAAATCATGCTGAGTATTTAAGACTCGTCGCAATTACAGTGCATTGTTTAATCCTGATTATGTGTCGTCTGATGTTTATGTTGTTGTTTTTTTAGCAATGTGTATGCGACTGTCCATTTTATTGCTTTCGTTTAAATGATGTATCATTGTCATAGCAATGGATTGAGGCATTTTATCATATTGTATTAATAAATCCATTAAAGAATGTGTTATTTAA
The DNA here is from genome assembly GCA_030014275.1 of Clariallabes melas. Classification (NCBI taxonomy): domain Eukaryota; kingdom Metazoa; phylum Chordata; class Actinopteri; order Siluriformes; family Clariidae; genus Clariallabes; species Clariallabes melas. The sequence continues at coordinate 2,895,336 of JAQMYI010000015.1, forward strand.
GCAATATCACACCAGAGGGAGTGCTGTTGTACTGAATATCAGCACAGTTATTTTGCTGCGCAAGCGCATATCGTTCGATGACTAGAGGAGCTAACCCACCGCAACCGGAGGAGCTGGCGACTGACACTTAGCGACTCACGGTGTAATTAACAGGACTAAAAGTAATTCTTACTGATACTATGTAGACGAATAAGCCATGGAGGTGGTGGACAGTCCCTTGTTCCAACACGCCAAGTAGTTCCTTTGATCAGGGGTTTGAAAGGGATTCGGGATTCAGCCTTGTCTTAGAAGCTAATTAGCTTTGTAATTCTCGTTAGCCATGAACAGAACAACACGAACAGTTAGTAAGGAGACAGCGTGTTGTTTAAGATGCAATAAGTTATAATCAGATGTGTTTTCTTTGTGGGTTTTTGGTAGGCATCTGCTCTCTCCTCAGCACTGCAGACCGTACAGACCTGATATCACCCGCACTGCAACCAACAACTATTTAATTTAATTAAAGCTTGATAGAAGACCCGTAACATGGAAGAGATGCGTTTAGTTAATTAAACGACCCAGTGCTGTTACTGTCTATTATCACCACCACTCATGGAATACCTCTCGTCCAAATCAGTCAATAAAGAAACACGAACGTATAATCATCCATACAAAGCTTTCCATAAAAAATAAATGTTTGTTTCACGTTTATGGAAGGAGTCTCCAGTTTAAGGCTTTAAAAACAGTCAGATGTAACCTGTAGCTTTTAGCTTTAGGGGTTTACACTGTAACACGACAAGGCACTTTTTAAATCTTTAAAATAAAGAGAAAACGAAAGAAAGGTTGATGATAGAACGAGTGTTGAAGTGACTATTTTGTGTGCGAGACAGCAGGAAAGAATTTGTCTCAAGGATGTTCCGTAACTACAAATATTAACAATAAATGAATAAAATATTTCTCTCTCTCTCTCCCTCTTTCCCTCTCTTCACTTTCTGTCTGAACTAAGACCCACCTGATGCTCTGCACTCAGACAGAAGTGTAGCCTTGCAGGTAGAGAAAGAGAGAGAGAGAGAGATGGAATAAAAATGTCAGCGGGTGTGTATCTGAGACAGCTTGACATTTCCTGTCTGTGTCCGTCACGGAAAATATCTATCATTTAATGCTGCACTCTAGAGGAAAAAAAGTGAACAGGACAAACGTGTCGTTCTTATTTTCCCTATCTTTTTTTTGTTTGTTTGTTTTTAAATAAAATAGTAAAATCCAAACAATCCTGTGTGTAGAAACATTTTTTATCATAAGCAGATAAGTGCAGCGGAGACGTGTGATCCACGCCACGTGACTGTTCGTCCAGCCTTTTATATTTTCCTTTCTGTCTTCCTCTGTGTCTCTCTCTTCCTGTCTCACTCTGTCCATCTCTCTCTCTCGTCTTTCCTACTGTATCCATGTTACACCCCACTCTCGCGTTCTCTATCTACTTTTATTTTTCTCTATCTGCTATGTTTTCTTTTCTTTTTTCTTTTCACTCCCGCACTCACGTCATTATTAGAAGTTCTCGCTCTGCTTTTCTGCCGTGTTCCGGATGAGATTTGAGGGACGCTTGGGCCGGCAGTGGAGTGTGACGACTTGGGTGGATGACAGATGGAGATGAGCGGGGGGGGGCAAATGAGGAGTGTAATTACTGTGTAACACGAAGGCAAGTTCTAATTGAAACAGGAAATAAAATATTAAAGAGGCAGAAAGAGAGGAAGTGATGTGCGGATTTTGTTTTGTAATGCAGAAAAAAAGTTATATTGTATGGGGGGGTAAAAAGTTACTGCAAAAAAGAAAACATAAAAAAAAAATGTCAGATAGGAAATGAATTAAATAGCCATTTCATAGTCTTGTTTTTCCATCAATCCCCCCATTCATTTCCGTCTCCGCCTTCATCTTCTCTCTGTCCTCCATCCCTCATTTCTTTCCGAGCGATTTTTCTGTTGCTCAGCGTCTGATCAGTGAGACTCGTTCCCCGCTGTGTCCCTCCTCCTGCCCCGTTACGCTTCCCATCTCTCTCGTGCTATTTCCACGAATCGTCTCGCTCTCCTTCCTCGCTTTCACTGTCAGCGTTCGGCTCCGTCACTCACAGCAGGCCTCCATCAGCTCCATCACATAGCGGGGAAGATATATATATATATATATATACACACAAACACACACACACACTAAACACTCCACTCTCAATTTGTTTCCTTTTATTTAGGTCATGTCAGGTCTCAGTGCATGTCTGCAATATCTGTCTAGTTTGACCCGAGATCACGTGTGCGTCGCGTGACGAATACGTGAAGGCGCAGCTTGATAACTCCCCGGATGAGTTAGTATTTCTAAGTCAGATTGTCATTAAGGAAAAAACTGTGTATATGATAATATTATTATCACGCATGTGAACACAATTTACTTTTAACATTACGTGAATTATTTTTAAAAAGGATTCCATTCTATTACTTTTGTTGTCTCACTGAGAGCAGAAACAGTTTCGCAAGATAACATAAAATAAAAAGTAAAAAATGAATAAAAATGCATACAAATACATAGAACGTATTTGCTAAAAAATGTCAAACATGGCAACAATTAACTAAAACAAAGGTTGCTGGTTCAATTGTTAACTTGAACGTCAGTTAGTTGGTTGGATTAAAATGCTAAATTAAATTTGGTTAGACGGTTTATCTTTATGTTTTTTTTTTTTTTTGCATTGTCATTATAGTTTATTGGTTAGTTTACTTCCTATTACAATAGGAAATATTTATTTTTGCTAGTTAATTGTTTACCCTATTTACTTTTATGCTAGTTTATCAGTTAAACTGTTGACCATAATACTAGTCTACTGGTTGAATTGTTTACTATAGAGCTTGTTTGTTGGTCAGGTTGTTTACTGTGATGTTTGTTAAATGGTTAGATTAGTTGATGTTATGCTAGTTGGTTGGTTAGAATGCTTATTATCAGAGCTAGTTCATTAGCTGCACTGTTTACTATAATGCTAGTTAATTCTAGCTTAAAATGTTTTATTATAACGCTAGTTTATGGTTAAACTGTTTACTATAATGCTAGTTAATTCTACGTAGCTTAAAATGTTTTTTTATAACGCTAGTTAATGGGTCAGATCATGTAATGCTAGTTTATGGTTAAACTGTTTACTATAATGCTAGTTTACTGTTTCAACATTTTACTACACCGCTAGTTAATGGGGTTATATTATTTATTGCTAGTTTATTGCATAAATGTTTTACTTTAACACTTGTTTATGGGTTATAATATTTTATGCTATTGTATTCTTATACTGGTTTCTTGTAGCGGTATGCTAGATTATTGGTTACATAGTTTAATGCTAGTTTTTTGGGTATTACTGTTTATTATAATCCTGATTTAAATAATTTTCTTTTCTTTTTTTTTTTCTAATAGTCGTTTTGAGTTAATATATCTGCTATAATATTTTGTTATATATTAGCTTGTTTAATACGACATGTTTGCAGGATTAGCGTGACTGCTACACTATTTCTCTAGCTCAGTCGTTGGTTCATCACTAGTTACATGGATAACTGTTAGCTCTTGTGCTAGCTTGTGCCTTGCTCTGTTCCTAATGTAACGATAGTTTTCAGGTCACCCTGTTAGTTATACAGATGATTGAAAGCCAAATCTGTTTACTGTGAGCCGGCATGTCTGCTCCTGGTGTTCCTGAGTTCGAGTCTGTTTTACTGCAATAATGCTAGTTTAAGCTTAATGCTAGCTCTGCTTTGCTTAGATTGTTTGTAGGCTGCTTTTTGTGGGATTCTCAGAGGAAGCCGCAAGCTAGCATAGCGCCATAGTAATATAGTAAAATGGAAATTCTTGTGCAACTGCAGCAAGTAAAAGTAAATATGAACTGCTGTCAGCTAGCACTGCAACGAAAAGCGGAAAACATGAGGAGAATGGTTACGACTCCCCAGAATGCACTTCACTTTTGATCAAACGTGACTAAACAGGTGAATTAATGAACGGTTGCGCATTAACAAATGGTTTGAAAATGATTAGCTGTTGCTGTGTTCCGTGACGGCTGTCAGACAGAATTGCTCTCCCGGGTTTTAAAGCACCATCGCGCCGAGCAGTTTTATCCAGACAAGCTCATCCAGGCCGTCATTATTATTTTTTTAAAAGCTGCCTTAATATTCATTTTGATCATTTCGATCACCGCAGTGGCCATGTGACATTTTTTAAAAATGCAATTATTTATTTATTGAGTGCAGATCGGATGAAGCGAGACATACAATATAAACCAAAAGCAGGAAGTACAAGTGGTGGCGCTATTGGCACATGATGAGTTCAGCACATGAGATCATATAAAATTCTACACTGTCATCATCATCATCATCATCATTATATAGGAACCTCTGTAGTCCAACTAGGGACTGTGGTGGCCAGTGGTGATTACCGTTGTATTTATGTTTATTTTGACAACCATGGTAGAGGTAGGTGCTCCGGTCAACATTCACACACTACCGCCAATTAGCCTGAACTGCATGTCTTTGGACTGTAGAAGGAAACTGGAGTACCCTAAGGAAACCCTACCACTGGGAGAACATTCAAATTTGCACACAGTCCCTGAGGTGGGAATTGAACCCGCACCCTGGTGGTGCAAGGCAAAAGTGAAACCAACCAGTAGAAATATTAACATTGTATGATGTTGTTATGTAGTTGTATAGTTGCGGCGTTCATGTCAAACCAGGACTTTTGATTGTGCAAAATAACTGCTTACATTTTATGAAGCTCATCATTTCACAGAGCAACATTTGTACTTTCACTAGCCTCAGCAGCAGGGTCCCTGGTTGGACCACTCAGCGCTCTCGCAGCAGTGACCTGGGTTCGAGTCCTGCCCTGGACTTTGGCGTAAATCCGAGTAAAAGTTCAACATTGTGTTAGGGTTATTCGTTCAATGTTATCCCAGGGTCGTGCTGCTGCAATGGTTGCCCTTTCATCTAAGTAATTCATACTTTCAAAATCAAACTATAACCACCAGCGTTCCAACGTCCAAAAGGTTGCATCATTAAGAACGCCATGACATTTTTTGCCAGCATAGAATTCCTGCTGGGATTATGTAGTTAAATCTCCATTGACTATACTTAATACTGGTCACAGGTTAGAGGAGGTAAATAAAGCACTTGTCTCGTGTCTGCTGTTCTCCTGATTAGTTGATGTTGGTGGTCGATCGCCTGACCTTTGCCTGCACCAGGTTCTGTTTCTGATTCCTGCCTTTGTTTCGACCACAGAGTATACTCTTCGCTGTCGAGCTCCACTTACTGTACGTCCTCCAGTTCCCCTCTAACAGCCAAGTCTTTGATCTTGTTGCGTCGTGCCAAAGCGTTGATATTTACATCGAAGTTTCACATTTGTGATAAAGCGTGACCATCGGCTTTTATCGCTTCTGTTGAAACAACAGATTCTAAACGGGGTAAGTAAACAGTAACGCAAAGAAGCTGCCTGAAACCAGTAGTACGTATTTAACAACAAACGTTTTCTTTCACCACGAGAAAATAGGTCCACCGGTTATGTTTTATAACTATGCTGCGAAGTACATAATAAACATGAGCATAAACCTGATTTAGGATCTTTCACAGTATAAAGAAGACATTTTCAGGGGAAACTTAGCTGTATATATGAATGATGAAGTGTTATTACATCTAGCCATCCAGCTACGCCAATATAATAACAGAACACAGTTATGAGAGTAAAAAAAAAATCCCCTTATCCTTTATTTCTCCGTAGAATCCCCTGCTACACTAATGCACTTATCCTAACGTTTCACAATTCATGTTTTGGGTTGCCTCCCAGGAACTCCTTTAATGGCTTTTCCAAACATGTGGCTTGGAGCGAGGTCAGGACTGTACGGGGCAGGTGGGAATAACTCCTAGCTGAGCTCATGTAATGTGCAAGCGGTGCTGGTGAATCAGTGTATGTACAGTTCTTACAGACGGATGCGTCGATTTTCAAGGATCATTTGTTCCACTCGCTGAAAGTTCACAGGAATTCACAGACGTACGATCTCCTTTAATCTCCTTTAATTTAATTGCACCGTTTAAATGTTTTAAGAGTCTCATCACCGTACTGTGACTATGACCGTGACTATGTACAGTAAATGTCAATCGATATTTTTTTTACCGCCGTTATTCACCTGAAATATCAACTCAGGTCCCGGTTTGACTTGAACACTCCTCATATTTGGACTTACTTGTTGCTTGCATTTGAATGAATCAGGGTATTAATTTTGCATCGTTTTTTTGTTCAGTTGTGAAACAGTCGGTCATCCTATTTGTCTGGTGCTAAATCACAGATCATGCTTTTCTTATGAAAACCTCTGTGTGAAAGGAAAAAGATGAGATCTATGTGTGTGTGTGTGTGTGTGTGTGTGTGTGTAGCATCTTTATTTTATTTTCTCACATCCACCCTTTCATCCCTGGCTCCCTCCCCCTGCTGTTTTTGTCATATTAAAATGTTCAGTCGTAGACAGGTGTGTGTGTGTGTGTGTGTCTATGTGTGCGTGTGTGCGTGCAGTCAACATTCAGTGATCAGTTTGAAGATGAGTTCCACTAAAGCGAAAGCGCTCTGCTGCCCCGAGGTTAAAATCCTCAAGCAGAGGAGGCAAAGAGACAGTGACGGAATGACAGCGAGAAGATGACAGTGAACGAGTGCAGAGAGACACCAGAGACGGGTGAAAGACACGACACTGATGTGATGTACTCGCTCAAATACCCACAGATGCCAGAAAGCACATCATAACATGATCTTACACACACACACATCCTGTATTAGCATTTAAAGCCCTTTTCAACACCATGTGTACTATTCTGACTCAACAGCTAACGACACTTGGGTTTGGTACAAAAAGTTTTTATTCCCTCGTCGATCCTGATTGGACAGAATGCCTCGATTACGTTACATAACAGCAGCTCTGACAGCGTGACGCCAAATGATTTATTCCGTCACATCGCTCTCACTTGGTACCTTCTTCCAAATTCACAGTGACTGACTTCTGATGAAGCCCGAATTCCCGAAAGCTTTGTTCAAAAGGCGGCACGTGCTCTTTTATTATTTTTTTTCCGCAACCTGTTACCGTTCAGTCTATTGAGCTAGACTAATGAGCCCATTTGCTTGGTCACAGTGTTAAGTAAGTGTGAGCGAGCTGTGACTACTTCATCACGTCCTGTTTGCTCTGAATTAGACAGCGTGCTCCGGTCGCTAATCCGTCCTCGGCTCTCAATCCCTGTGTAAACACGGCCAGATTAATACCAAAGTGACCCGAGAGACGTGCATCTGTTTAAAAAAAAAATCCTCCAACACAACGCCAAGACAAACTGAAATAATGCATCGTGCATCGTTAATTGATTTCAGTTTGGAGGAAATTCGGCCATAAGGACATAATCATGCATGTTAAGATCAACACCTTATGACCAATCAAAATCCATCAGAGCTCTGGTGTAGAAGATGTACATACTGTACACGACATATGAAGTGTAATTTCCCATCATGTAAATGCAGGTAATCCATTCCAGCCACCTAAAAATATTACCAAAATTACCAATGTTCAACACTATAGTCATATTGTTGCACGTAATAACTATCAAAACATTTGGTAAAGACATGTAAATGCAGTACATTGTGAAATAAATAAACATTAAACCTCACTTAACCTTAATTTATGATTCCTTTTGGCACCGGCTGCTTGAAAAACCAAACTGAACGCGGCTCCCTTTTCTTCTTGCTACCGTCCTTCTTGGGACCCAGGGTGCTACTGTACGTCTTCACTGAATTTTGTACCAAATGCTAAAGAACTCACAAAAAATATATGTAAACTCAGGTTTCTTGGCTTTTCACTGGCGCAAACAAGTTTTGAACGGCTCCCGGGCAGTACGAGCAGCTTAGCTGGTGTTCAGTTTGGTCGCTCGTATACCGAAAATGCCTCATATGCCAAGGCAAATTTTCTGCAGAATTTCAGTTCTCAATGCATAAATTTGTGAGACGGGGCGTTGGAATGCCGAGGTACCACTGCGATTGTAATACTGACCTGCACGACTTCATTGACTCTGAATCACCCCCTAAAGGATTAAGCCAAAGCTCAAAAGACAGGATCGAAGTCGGTAAAGTCTGGGTTTCTTTAATCACTGGATTATATTTTGTTTTCCTGCAAAACCTTTTCCAGATAAGGTCCCATTATTAGGTAATAGATTGCTGGAGATAAGACACTGACACTGACCACTCAGTCATGAGTGCATCATTCATTCCTAATATAATATAAGTCTGGTGTAATTGTGTTCTTATTGACTGAAATTAGACACACACACATACACACACACATGCACACACACACAGATAGACAGTGTTCGCTGGATTTATAATAAATGTGATTGCAAACTGAACAGTTGCCAAGTGAATAGCCGTTTTGCATTTTAACGAGTGCGAGCAATCGCTCAAAAACATGCCAAAAGAGCAGCCGTCCAGCAGACGAGCCAGTCAGCATATTATGAATGTGTAGTGACTGACAGTTTCATACGCGCATTAAAATCCTCATAAATAATTTCCCCAGCAATGGAAGCCACGCCCCGTTTTTACTAGGTTTCTCCGTAACTGCCTTTTACCTTCTTGGATCTCTGTCAAAGATTGTTTTAAAGGTAATTAATGGAAGCAATTACTATAAAGTTGACTTGACAAAATACAGGGGTTCGAATCTCGCATGTGGGGCTGGGTATTCCAGTTTTAATACGATAATCAGGTATAACAGTTCAGAGACATGAGATGTAGCCTGATTAGCATTTCCAAAGTGTGTGTGTGTGTGTGTGTGTGTGTGTGTGTGTGTGTGTGTGTGTGCTTGGATTGAAA
>JAQMYI010000015.1:3149601-3164082 GCA_030014275.1 Clariallabes melas
AAACCCACACAACAGAACTTACATTTAAAGTAAATAATGCTCGACCCGGTTCCCCAGGACAAACTGGTATTTATTAGAATTCTAATGAGCACCTCAGTTCAGGTGAGCAGCCCTCGTCACCTGACTGAGGTGCACTCTGGGAAACCGAGTCTTTAAACAAAAACTACAACAAACACTGCCCTCTAGTGGGCAACCCCCACAACTACGTTGTCAGTCTTCAACATAGTTTTTGCACCATTAAAGAATTTTATCTCTTAAACACAAATAAACCATGGCTGGACCAACACTTCATATTAGGAATCTAAACATGTTGCAATGTCCCTCAGGAGTTTCATATTACTGGTCAGTTAACAAGGCAAACAAATAATACATGTTTTGGTATTTATTAAAACCTGTAAAATGAGTTCTTTAGAAATCCCTGATTTACTGGCCATGACTTTACTAGATAAAGCATCCAGAAACCAAAATTACATATACTTTTTGACAGAAATGTATATCTTGATGTATAGAAAAGAACTTGTGTATTCAAACTGGCCACTGGCTATGAATTTTATTAACCCTAATAACTTTTAGAATCCATTCACAATTCAGATTAGTCATGTGAGTATTCACCATAGCTCCAAAATAAACACTGTATATAAATGTATTAATTCTCCCATAGTTTGATTGAATATACAATCTCTCACCTATGAAATTTGGACGATTAAAATGTAATGTTGGTGACCAGTATCGATGATCTCTTTCACGAGCAATGTAGATTGTAGCAGCCTGCTCCTGGTATCTTTTTAAAAACTCCTGAAAAGTGCTTTTTACAATGCTATAAAGTAGTTGTGTAGAGGATGTGAAGCGACCATTAGGATCTATTGTGCTATTAATCACTTTACAAGTGCAGGTGATTTCTGGTAATCGCACATGCTGTTCATAAGAGAATGTGTCATGACCAATGTGTATGCTGGGTTGTGAAAATTGAGCCCTCTGGTGTTCTACTAGTGAAATTGCATTGTCTAGATTTAATAGAATTCTGATATCACACAGTTCAATGTATGTTATGTTTTTGTATCACTACACCCTATTTTCCTGTCATTGACTTGTATATTCTTCAACTGTGATTTATGCCTATGTTATATGCCATAAAATCATTTAGAAACAGTGGTCAATAGCTTGACTTGACAATTACTCTGGTATAAATATAAATGAGAAAAACAGTCTCAACTCATGGTTGTTTAAATACCTTTATTTAAAGGGTGGAATACCTTTGTCTAAATCAGGGAGTTTGTCCAGATTAGTATGCGTCTGTTTATATGGAATTCACTTTTATTAACAAAGAACAAGCTGGTTAAAATTAGTTAGTTCTATCACATGTGTTACCAAGGCACACCAGCATTTTGAAATTATGTCATGTGTACACAAATTCACAGATTCTCACATGACTCTAATAATCCAGGTTGTTCATTAGATGTCACTCAGGGACCTTATGTGATAAAGTCAATGATGGAGCTCTATAAGGAACTTTCCAGAAAATGTAAATAGTTTGTGACACCTGTGTCACCATGGGTTCTTAGGGGCTATGGTACAGTAAATGTTTTGTATATGTTGAGATGCCTTTTCTGGTCACCCTGGTTGTAAAGACGGATTATTTAAGTTTCCATATCATTCATGTAATCGTGAATATTTTCTTCTGACCTCTGATCATGTCTGAATCCCAGATGCTTTGCAGTTTCGATGCTGAAATGCTCAAACCAGCCCATCTGGCACCAATAACCATGCCATCACAGAGATAAAAAATGTTTTTTATTTGAAAGTTATCTGATGCTCTTGGCCTGTACCTGCATGATTTTATGCATTGTGCTTGTCACAAATAACCCCTAGAGGGCGCCATGCGCCCAGAGACTCCTTGTTTGTATTTTTTGTATCTTTGTGTCTCTGGACTCCATTTCTGGTATATTTCATGCTGTATTACTTTAATTGTAATTGTGTGTTTGAGTTGCAAATATGCATCTAGAGAAGTACAATAAAATGAGCTGTTATATATTTAACTCTGTACAAGTCAGATGAAGGTTCACTTGAATTATGCTTAAAGGTGGTCTTTGCAAACATACTTAATATTGTGCTAGTAGCTTTGCAGGGAATTAATTATTGACTGAAAATAGCAGCAACGAAAAAATTCAGAGTAAAACAAAAATCGGTTTATGGCCAATCAACATTGCAACACTTCTGCCTAGAAACAGTAACTTTGCTTAAGCAAAAAGCTTCCAGTGAAAGTGGTTGTGAAATAAGGCAGCAATTGTAAAGTTATGGTTTAATTACCTACTTATGATTTCCATTTCTAGTGGCAAGTTGCTATAAAATCTTCATTGTCCAAGTTTTACAGCTACTTTATATCTCTAGAAAGAAGACACCCTTTCTTTCTTTCTTTCTTTCTTTCTTTCTTTTTTGTTCATTCATCAAACATTTTCCGATTGGCTTACATTCCTACTGTTGACAAATTGATGGCTGACCAAGATTAAGAGTATGTTTTTTTGTTGTTGTTTTTTTCTCTAAAATGAATTGCCTCTGTTGCTAAGACCTCTGTTGGTTTGACCTTGATGCCATGAGAGTTCACAATATTTCATGAATTTGTTAGAAAGTCTGTGTATAACTTAGATACACAAACACACTCAGTCTAGATAGTTCCACTACTTACAAATTCAGAAAATGTCACTCATGATCACAGATTAGCCTATTTTTTTCTGTCTGATGTCAATAAATCAGGCCTACACACAGCTGCCAGGTTGGTAAAGCGTAATTCTAGATTTGTGAGGATGTCTAAATTAAAATCAGTCTCAGGAAAAGAGAGGATATCAAAGTTATCATCAAGGTTTTCATCCTGTTCTCCTTCATATGCATAGCAGTGTGGTTCATAATTGCTGAGTTCCTGTTCTGGAGTCTGGAGCTGGGCAAGGCTCTGTAGTGAGGAAATCAAAGCATTATCATTATATAGTGCTTGATGTACAACTTACACAAACATACAAAATAAATTCCAGGAGAATTTGTCCAACTGAAAGAAGTATGAGCAGTACAATTACTAATAAGAAATGCCCCATGACGTCTGTAACACTAAGTTTTTTATAAGGAAGGTAGAATTTGTTTCACACTTTACATTGATACCAATAATCATATTTTCTAGATTATTAATCAATAATAAACAATCCATAGGAACTTTGGGCATTGTTGCATTAACACTGTTTAGCATAAACATATCCTGTAAAAAATCAAATCAGAAGATTATACATTTATAGAGCTGTGGTCTGAAAGCATGCTAAGCAGACACATCATTCCCTTGTCAATCTGGAAAATAAAAATTTTCTACCAAACTCTTGTGTTTGTGTATGGGTGCACACATTTTATGGAATATAAAAAAGAGTGTAAAAAAAAAGAGTCTGGTCATGTACAAAAAATAGTTCTGTTTGTGGGCATGGAATTTTCAATACATTAAACTTATTTAAACAAACTATTATAAAAACAAACAAAAAAACAAGGCATAGTGGTAGTTTTTTGGCATTAAATTGTCTCACCTAGGTGAAAAATAAAATTTATAATACTATTTTTCAGAATACGTGGCTCTTATCTCCATATCCATGTTTTTTTTTTTTTTTTTGTGAATATGCATACACATTTTTTTTATCAGATAAAAAGAAATACATTTGCCAAATACAATATCATGACCTTTTATGTAGTGTCTGTAATTACTTTTAACCTAAGTCTTTAAATAATCTTATTTGTCATACACATTAAACTCAGTCAAAACCTGAAAAAGCAAATTTGTGAATTTGTCCAAGTTACCTAGGGGCAATATGGTGCTATTGAGTTTGACTTTTTACAGTGAAGAGAATGTGCTGACCAAGTGGCTACACTTAAACCTGGGTCATACTTGCTTTTCACTGTGTCAATGAATGAATGCTAAATGTCCGTAGGTTGTAATACCATTTTAGTGCAGATTTTATACAAAGAAGTTACTTCTTTAAATTAAAATTTTTTTTACTTATTAAAAAAATCCATAATTAAGATATTGCATCATGAATTTGACATCGTTACGGACACTACAGATTTTTTTTTTTTGCTTTTTAAGCTATTATCAAAAAAATTAAGCAATCTAATTTTAAGCAACAACTTTTACAAGTCATATGCTTCTAGAAGCTTATACTAATTTTAGTACCAATACTTATAACGAGATATAAATAATTAACATTAATTATTATTGTTTGAAGTCCATTTTTGGGGCACATACAAAATGGCTCTCCAAAACGGCAGTTAACGGAAGTTATCAATTTGAAATTTTAGGGAAGCAAGATTGGTCCCTTCCATATTGCATAAAGTTCAGAAGTAACTTCTTTGTATAAAATCTGCAAAAAATTGTTTTTGGCATTTACTTTAAATAAAATACACCGCATTACCTGAATAAGTCGATTCTTTAGGACATTTCTAATATGAACATCTTCTATGGAGCAAGTTGGATGTTTTTTCCTGGTTGATTCCTGTTAATAAGAAAGATAAAGGAAATGGATGACCAAAATGGATGTTTTCAGGCATCTTTGGAGACAAAAACAAACAAAAGAAAAACATTATGTTTAATTGAATTTCTTAAGCATATACCAAAAACTAAGGGAGGTTTTAAACATACAATTTATAGTTGTTCTTGGTGATAAAGCCCTGTTTGAATAAGAAACTGCTTCTAAAATTCCCCTTTCAGCTTATTTCTAAAATGATTTTGCTGGCATCTACTGGTGTAATCATTTTGCACTAATTTTGTTTGATCAAAAATGCTACGCATGTCATGTAATTGTAATGATGGAAGCAGAAGCAGAGGATTCAAAGTCTTACCATCATGCCACCATTTTTGATCTGCCGATATAAGCTTTTTGTGGAACCCTGAAATGTGCATGCAGTAGAAATTGTGTGTCATATATTAATATATACTCTGCAATCAACAAGACAACATTTAATCCGATTTAGCCAACTATATTGCAGGATTCATACAAATACATGTTCTCTTATTTAAGGGAAACGTCCTGCAGAGTTAAATTATAGAGGGATAAAGTTAGATTTCCAGACTGTATTGTACAATTTCAAGCTGCAGTGTTGAGTGATGTATGACTATCAATTTAACATTAAGTTTTATTAATGTAGTTTTATTATATAATTTTAAAATGATACATAAAACATATTAAAAAAATTATAAATATATTTTTTTCATTTTGTATCAAAGTGTGGAATTAATAAAGTTCCTTGAATCTTGAATCGTGAAGGTTTAGTGACTGTTCTTTAGGAATTGTACTGCAACAATGGCCGCAGTGAAGAACAAGATTTAAAAAGCTGTCGCAGTGGGGGAGATGATTTTGTTTAATAACAATGCAACGTTACATTTCCACAAAATTCTTAAAAGTAGGCTAAAGCAAGTGTTATTAGAAAGTTTCCATGTTAAAGAAGTTTACTGACAGAGCAGTGATTCCGTTAGTGAGTGTTTGTGTGCACGCTTACACTTATTTGTGTGTGTGTGTGTGAAAGTTGTCCTACACAGTAGCCCCCTCCTTCTCTCCAGTCTCACCTTATTTCAGTTACAATTATTTTCTAAAGTAAAGTGCAGGTTAATTTGTTTTATTTTTACTTCCAACAGATTGAAACAAAAAATTTTGTCTGACTTTCTGTTTTTTTCTGACTCAAGATCCAGCCTAACCAAAGCCACCTGATCTTTATAGATTTTTTTTATCTGATTTTTAAAAAATATAATTTTTTTGTAATTTGTATGTGTGTATAAGTCTCTGTAAAATTGTAATTATTTCTAATCTTATATATATACAGTATATATATTTCTAATTTTCTAATTCTATTCACTCACACTATAGTTCCACTGTACACTGTTCCTTGCATAAGTATTCACTTCCCTTTTTCTTAAAATGGACATAAAAATGTTTGTTGGTTGTACAACTATTCACCTCAGTCCCCTTCTTACAGCTGTAACTCAGTTTAACATATCTGGATCATGACATTTTACCTCTTCTATTTGGCAAACCTGTTAAAGCTCTGATATTTTGGGGAATGTTTGGAACAGTATTTTTTTTTTTTTAAAGATTTGCTCAAATTTTCAAACAGATTGAGGATTGGGCTTTAACTAGATAATTCACTGAGCTAGGCATTTAATGACCTCGACTTTGACATTTACATTTACAAAAAAAATTGTTTGCTTCAGGACAAGCATGTTAAATACAGTAAACCACATGTTGAATGTATATTCTATGTATTTTGTTGCTCCTGTCTGCAGTAGTGTTTTGCATCATCATTACATATTATGGATATTTATTTTGCAATAATGTATCAAGATACATACATTGTAAAGTATTGATCTCTGTTTGGAAAAGCCATTAGATGTCTTCACACTGTTCCCACTCATAACTGATTGTGATATTTCAAGTGAAACCTTTATGAAAAAGAAAAAGAAGTATATTAGTTGAGAGTTGCTTAACTCTTCTAGCTTGTAATTACAGACACCTACAAATACTGCCCATTATAAATCATAGCCTTTAGGAAAAAAATAAAATATAGATATAGATAGATAGATAATAGTTATCTGCCTAAATGTTAAAACTGTACTATGGACTGCAGTTCTATGAAAAAGAAAGTAATCATAAAAAAGGTATAATGAATTTTGAGATTTTAAGGTAAAGATTTAAGGTAAGAAAAATAACAGGTAGTGTTTAGTATAAATTATATAGTATTTATTTAAGTAATGCTCAAGTAACAGCATTCTTGTTAGGTAACACTTAACAATTCTTTAACTGTAGGAAACCCATCAATTTAGAACCCTACAGTTGTGTTCCTGTATCAAAGGGTATCTGTTAGGGAATGTCTTTGAAAGCAAGGAATTTTTTAACAATTCCAAATAACTTTAGAGACCCTCAACCCTATTTATAAGACTGTATATTTGATTACCTCGCAGTCTGTGCCAGGGTCCTCAGTGTTGGATTTAAGGAGGCTACCAGGACCATCTTCAGGAATGATCATAGTTCTTTTTTGCTTTTTGATCAACTGAAGTGCCATCAGGGGTATCACTGCCAAACATAAATAGATTTTAGTTGCTTTGCCTGTTAGAGACAGCTGTTTCAGTGATGCACCTGTTTTGTAATATGTAATGTTTATAAGCTTCACGTGGAAGCTATACTGTACCTACTATATGCATAGTTCTTACAGTATACAGTATAATCTTTTTTTCTCTTGCACATTGTACTAAGTAATTAAACCTTAATAGGAAATTCTTTGCATCTGTCTAAGAAAATATCATGAAACTTTAATTCAACAGTGTAATATTGAAGTTGCATCAGTACAGGACATGTATCTCATTCTTACCTAGCAGAAGTAGGAAAGCAAAGATCATTATCCCAATAGCACTAAGGCTTGCCTGGGCCGTCAAACTACGAACATGGCAGTTGGGTTTGTTGGTGCAGTCACACACGGTAATGGACAGATTTTGCACAGAACTGTTTCCATCACTATCTGATATTTTTATCCTAATCTTGTAAACGCCTGCATAGACTGTGTTTTCTTTGATCAGGTTCACATATATTCCTGCAAAGAGATCAGATTATTAATTTTAAAAAGTCTTTTAGTTTTTTCATAGTGAAACAAAAAATGTTGCTTTAAATTATTTCACTCTATTTCTTCCAAATTTGCTTATATGCTTATAGGTCAAAGCTTTTAGGTTCACAGTAAGTATATGTTTATAAGGATTAATTTCATAAGGGCTTTCAAAAATTACAGCTATGTGACACAAGAGAAAAGTGACATGGATGACAAATGGTGAATTACATTCAGTGATTTAGTGTTTGTTAAAACCGTACCATGGTTTGGTTCAATCTTCCATTTTCCTTCAATTTGGTCATCTTCCAGTAGCTCATATTGAAATGGTGCACTGTATGGTGGAAGGTCTAGATCTTCAGCAGAGATCCCAGTCATGGTTTTCTCATCTGATAAACACATACTCATTGTATCCACCACCAACTGTGGTACGTTGTCATTCTCATCACCTAAGTGGATGACCAGCGTCCCTGTGCCAGTCTGTGGAGGTTCATCTGTAGGTCCGGGGGAATAAAGAATAATAAAATACCTTTTTAAATATGTCAATAATAGTAATAAATGCCTCATTCAAATGCTTTGCTAAATCATAATGAAAAAAGGACAAACTTGATATGCTTAATAAAATGGAAGAAAAGAACATATATTTTAAACAACCTACCAAATATTGGAACTACCTACTGAAACAACTAAAACTAAGTGAATAGCAGATGGTTGTGACAGTACAAGGTGTGCAGTCTAAATACAACTACTAATCACATGCTTATACTGTACGTGTTATTGAGGTTTAGTGTTTGCGGTGAAATTAAATTATTGATAGAAGAAACAAACAGAGATGGTTTTGTTAAATATAAACAGTACTTTCTCATTTATAAAATAATGTTTTTTAAATTGTCCTTCCCTTAACCTTTGTAACTACTCCAGTACAGTATTTGAATTTATTTGTAAATTAATGAGTAACCTGACCCATTTATGATTCACTAAGCAGTTTAGTATTTAAAGGTTGTGTGCTGATAATAGTAGAGGCTGCAAATTTTAAAAGGCAGCTTAATGAGAATATGAGGTCAGGCGTATTTAAAAGTCACCTATTGTAGGAAATTCACTTGGTTATTTACTAAGATTCTATACTATCTGGAAACTCCTTGGTAGTAATGAATGAAAAGAGTTTTCTCACACCCCAAAATCATGTCCATGGACTGAATAGGTAAATAAGTGTTTGTTTTTGTAAAACGAACTAGCCTCCCAGCCAGGTGTACTCCCAATGTACAGTATGTAGAATAGAATGTCAGTATAACCTGAGTATGCAGCATGTGGAAACTTTTAATTTAGTGTTTTCATCTTTTGTGACAGTATCCTGATCTTAGCAAACAGATTTCTTGCAAAAGCCAATGGTTGTTCATTCTTGATGTTAAGAAACATGCCTCATTTCTATTGTTGGATGAATTTGTGAGTTTTGAGACTAGTGTGGCTACACGTTTTCATTTTCACAGCCAGGAGTCAAAACTGATTCCCCATGTTAAGTCAGTTCTCATGGGCCCTGATTAACTATAGTGTACCTCTTATCCGACTTGCTGTGGCACTGACCTCTTGCTGATATGATATGAAAACACATGTTGTAACACATCAAATTTATTGTCTTACCTTTGTTCACAACATACACAATGACAGTGTAGGTACTGTCATTCACTAATGGTGATTCTCTGTCCATAACTTTGGCTACAGAAACCTGTCCAGTTTCTGAATTAACAGTTACCCAGTCATTTTTATCTTCTCCTTTAACAAACCTGCATATAAAAGAGGATACATAAAGAGTTTAGAAGACTTTATCAAGATCCAGTTCCTTGAAGACACATATGCACATACTGTATAGTGTATGTTGTAACGGTTGGATATAGTATGTCAGATATCACAGGTTTGGAAAGCAGTTACTTGCATTGGAAAAAAATGACGGACATGCCTTGCCTAATTTTGCCTTGGTGTCTGTCTGCAAAGCAAACATTAAGTACCCAGTTTAACCAGTGCAGTGGAAAAAAGTCAGTATCCATAATAGCTTTTTACTATTAAATTGTTGGACAGTTATGTGCTACATTGAAGCAGAAATAAGCATAATCAGTTCAGCTTGTAATCCTGTTTGTGGTGTTCCTATGCTGACAGCAGAAAATGATTATACATGTTTAAATGACTGATTAAAAATAACATAAGCAACAAGAAATTAAGTTACAAAGAACAAAATGAAGTAAATGAATCAGTCACAATTTTTCCTCATATAGAATACATATGGTTGTATTTCTTTGAGCACTTTTTACATTAAATTTAACAGAAGTGTGAATGCTTTACGTAGATGTCTGTTTCTTATGCTTGGAGTTTTACCAGAGAATAAAACTATAAAATAAACTATAACCTTAACAACAACCCAGTGATTACCTCACATACTCTTACATTTCTTTAGTTCTGTGATTATCATTACTGTAGTTCAAGAGGAAAGCACACTTGAACATAGCATAGAAAGGGAATTTCTCTTACCGAAATGAGTTTCCAAATGTCTTATCTGGGTCTTTGACTTTGAGAGTATCCAAGATGGTTCCTATTTTTGTATTCTCCATGATCATTATTTTTTTAACAGGTGGTACAAATTCTGGAGGATCATTGACATCCTCAACAGTGATAGTGACTGGATATGGCTTAGAGAGGATGGGTGCTGCACTTCTTCTATATTTTTTGGGAAGGGTCTCTACATCCCATAAGTCTGATGTTGTGGGAGTTTTCACCTTACATGAGAAGTAGGGCTCCTCATTTTCCACACTGATTGTCAGATTTCTTGTAGTTTGCTCCTCATAATCCATTGGCTGGGGATTTAGTAATGCAAAGAAAAAAACTTTGTTTATACCAATTTAAAGATTTTATAAATTGATGAGATAACAAAATGTTGTAGAATTCTTAAAAGTCCTAGAGCAAACCACAAATTATTTATATGATTTTGTCTTTATATGCAATTGGAAAATAAATAGCCTTCAGTTACCATTGTTGACTGGTGAGTTCACTGTTTAAGATACTGTTATTGCACATCTTTATCCATATCTTGCAAGTTATTCATTTATTTTAACAGTTTGAGAAAGTCTAAATATAGAATAATTAATCATTCAATTACATATTTATATGAAAAGCAGATATATAAATAAAATCTTAACAAAAACTTTAATATAACATAAAATAATAACAGAAAAACTGCCTTATTCCAGTTTGGATTCATATCTATGTAACATGTGCCAGTCAAATTAGAGATTTGAATGCCCTTAAACTAGTACAAATTAAATTTACATTACAGTATGTGCACCGATGGTATGTACCTCAGTATCATAAATTTAATGTAATAAATACAAGGTAATTTCTTTTATCATTATATAGAAAAAGAAGTACAGTATTACATTAAACCATAAGTCATATTACAAGTCGTGTTGTAACTCTTAAAGATAAAAATTTCTAAAATTGTTTTATTAAATATTTATCAAATACTTATGAATGTTTTATAAAGACAGTGTGTTATGTGAGATTGGAGAAGGTTTGTAACACAAATGTTTTGTAAAATTGTGTTCATGAATGTGTATATGCCATTGTCCTGTACTGCCCCATAGCTATTTGTGCTTGACAGTGGAATGGGCTGTGCCTTGGGAGGAGTATATGCTTAAGTGGCACTGAGGAAGGAAAGTAAGGGGATATGGCCAGACATGCGTTATTTGTGCCATGTACACATTCCTAATGCTATCAGAAAAGTACCAGAAGCTGGTTACATGTTGGCTCTAACTGCTACTGCAGAAAACTTCTACTGCTACTGCATTAGCATGTAGTCTTTTTTAATACCTACTATAAAAACCTTTAAAAATGCCTTTTTATACCTACTAACAAGATCAGTAATGCTTGCAGAACTGAAATCAGGATTAGCTAATAATCGAACCGGTTATTAGTTGTCACTAAGCTCATTATAAAATGTAAATAATATAACGATGCATTAATGTGCTCTGTGTTGACCAGCAGGAGGGATACTTACTGAATTTTGTAAAGTAAAATAGGACCAAGCAACTTGTTTCACTTCCTTAATTTAAACCCACTGTTTATGCTTTTTTCAAGTGAAGACATGCATAGTGTTATGTTTTTTTTTTTTTTTTTTACAAGCACAAGCAAAGGAAGCCAGAGTACAATAACGAAAGCTCTGTCAGACAGCAGGCTATTACATGTGCAAAAACACAGGAAATTGAAGCAAAAGCAAAATATTATGATATAATTTTTTTCCACACACACATTATCTATCTAGTGGCTTTTGCATTTTTTCCATTACCATTTTATCTGATCAAGTTCTAGCAAAACTAGCAAAGTTTCTGCAAAATGTTTTCCTCAGTAGTATGCCCCTTAACAGACTTGTTGAGTGCGTCCAAAACCTTTGCTTGGAATCGTGAATGCGATAAAGCTTTTAATGCTGCCAAAGATCTTTTATGTAATGCGCCAGTTCTCTCCGCCCCTGATTTTTCTAAACCATTTAAGTTGGAGGTGGATGCGAGCGCATTGGGCGCAGGTGCGGTTTTAGTACAACAAGCCGAAACAGAAATTGACCACCCGGTGTGCTATTTTTCAAAAACGTTTTCAAAACCACAGCAGCATTATAGCACTATTGAAAAAGAAGCCCTAGCATTCCTCCTTTCCCTTCAGCACTTTGAGGTTTATCTTGGTGGTAGTTCTCTACCGATAGTGGTTTATACAGACCATAACCCCTTAGTCTTCCTTCTCCGAATGGCAAATTCGAATCAGCGGCTAATGCGGTGGTCATTAATCATCCAAGGTTTTAATCTCGAAATACGCCACAAAAAGGGTGCAGAAAATATTTTAGCGGACGCACTATCTAGATCGTAAAAGAATAAAAGAATTTTTTTTTTGTGTGTGTGTGTTTTTAGTCAAAAATAGACTTTTGACTTTTATGGGTGGGGGTGTTACGGCGTCATGTACGTAGTGCATGTGTGGCTGCAGTGGCAGCGTGCGCGCGCTCCCTCTTCTCTCTCTCGCTCTCCCTCTCTCCAGTTTCACAAATGTTGGTCATTTTGTATTAGCATTGTGTTCTCTAAATATCAATGCATTCATACAAAACAATTCATTTAAAATTAGTGTTAATCCAGATTATGCTATAAAATGATTAAAGTTATTGACTTATTAAGAACCATTCAATACATTATCAAAACCTGGAGGGATAATGCTGAAACGTCAATTTTATGGAAGAAATGTGGTCGGGAAAAACCCATGAATGGAGATAACATTCAACAGTAAAAACCAGAGCTATGTTTAATAATGAAAGTAAGAGCATTTCCATACACACACACAATGTTAGTGAGACTCATCAGAATAATGGCTTCAGTTTGCTAAAGAGCATAAAGACTGGACTTTTGACCATCAGTAGTCTGAAGAGTCCAGACTGATCCTATTCCAGAGTGATGGGCGTGTCAGGGTAAGACGGGAAGCACATGAAGCGATGCACCATCATGCATAGTGTCCACTGTACAAGTGCCTCTGGAGACAGTGTTATGATCTGGGGTTGATCAGTTACTCAGGTCGAGACTCAGCAACGTTATGTGGGGCCTGTGGAGACTCAACTGGTTAAGGCTGTGCATTACTAATCAGAAGGTTTGGGGTTCAAACACCAGCACCACCACGCTTCCACTGTTGAGCCCTTGAGCAACGCTCATATCCCTATCTGCTCCAGGGGGCGCTGTATCCTTACTGACCATACGCTCAAACTCCAGCTTCACAATTCATATATGCGAAAAAAGAAAAAGAATTCCACTGTGTTGTCACAGCATGCTCCTCAATCTGTTATCGCTCCTCGTTCACTCGGTAGGCTCACTAAGTAGGCGGCCTCTCCTTCTGCAGGTGTGCCAGGTCAGCAGAAAGAAGAGTGCCCATGGATACGCAGGAGCCACCGCCCACACGCACCCACTCTGCCACTCTGACCAGCCATCAGCAAGCTCCAGCCTCGTGCCCCCATGCCAGCTGGGCACTGCCACCAGATCCGCACGTGCACACCTTCACTATTTTCCTTCCCTTTCTTTTCGTCCTCCCTCCTTAAACTTTCTCCCTCCTCATTTTTCCTTTTCCCCTAAGACCTTGCCTCGTGTCTGTGTTGCCGCTCAGGCGTAAAACCCATTACAGAGATATTTCTGACAAATAATTGAATCTTGATGTGGCAATAAAATGAAGTCACTTGACAACCTGAATGTACTGAATGAGCAGGTTATCACAGCTGGAGTTATCTGTGGAGATCTCAACTATCTGGTATCTTTGTAGTTTTTCTTACTCAGACACTCCCGCTCAGACGGTGATGTCCCTGAGGAAGAGTTTCATACTGCTGTTTTATTGTTTTAATTTAAAAACGATGAACTTGCGAGACTCTGGATGTCGATAAGCAGCTGTGCCTTGACACGAGAGACCCGCAGGGGGTTCGTGCATCATTATTATTTATTCTTCCTTTTCTTTTGGCCATTACTTTGGTTAAAATTTGCACATGTGTATTTGTTCCTGGCAGATGAATGATGTAAACACGAGGCTGACACGTGACACACTGCGTTATTCATTCACGTCACATGCGATAAAATGGATCACATCCTGGCGTTGTGGGTAAGCGGACAATTGAGATGACTTTGCAGAGAGAGATAGACTGTATGTGTGTGTGTGTCTGTGTGTGTGTGTGTGTGTGTGTGTGTGTGTGTGTGTGAGGGGAATGCATTAGTGAAGTATCGATTCCTGTGACAAGGCTATCAGCTGTGGCCACCACTGAAAAGGTCAAACCTTCTCAATCCAAACACACAGAGAGAGATGTGTGTGTGTGTGTGTGTGTGT
>JAQMYI010000015.1:3309863-3322323 GCA_030014275.1 Clariallabes melas
GTGTGTGTGTGTGTGTGTGTGTGTGTGTGTGTGTGTGTGTGTGTGTGTGTGTGTGTGTGTGTGTGTGTGTCAAAGTCTCCTACATGATCCATCCATCCATCCATCTATCTATCCATCCATCTTCCTCAGGGAGTTTTTTCTTGCCTCAGATTGCTCATCAGGGATCATTTTGATTCATACTTATTTTCTCACACATTTCATTCTAATTTCCCAAATTTTCTTTTGATACTGTATTGAATTGTTCACATAGCCTATAATATTCCTCTAAAAACTAGTAGCCCAGTCAAAATAGAAATACACAATCCACCTAAATCAGAGCACTCTTTCATGATCCAGCATGTCTCTACTTATTCTGCTTTAGAATTGCCTCAGGTAACTAACTGTTTGAGTTCTTATTTGCATATAAGGATATTTACTGTACGAGAATTTTTTTGTTTGTTTTTGTTTCTTCATTCAAGCTCTTCCTGTTCTGTTGAACATGGGCATGCATCAGCACGTCGCTCCCTCAAACAACACAGCAATTAGCATTTATTTATTATTATTATTTATTTATTTATTAGCACTTACATCTGAATAGAGATGTTGAAATAAATCTTGCATGTGAATGGAGCGCTAGGTGTGGGGGCGGGTCTCAAATGTGTGTGGAGATAGGAATCTGACATATGTCTGTTTTTTTTTTTAACATAAATTTAATAAACATTTATTTGGCAATAAACAATTTGGAAAGAAAACCGTCCACTGTTTGTGACTATATATTTCTTTCTGGGTTGCTACAATATAATTTAATTCACAAAAACACTTGCAAAGAAAAAAAAAAGTGATTGGCATCGTCAACAATGCCGTCAACCTCTAAGGGTTAATCAGGGGTTAGCGAGGGTTTGTGATTCAGCCTTGTGCTAGAAGCTAGTTAGTTTTGTAGCTGGCATTAGTCATCAACAAAGTTGTGTGGTGAGTCATGAGTCACCTGTCATCACATCGGGGGAAGCTTGCGCTCACGTTACTAGCAGTTATTAAAAGATTGAAACACAACATGGACAGTTCAGAGGCAATTCAGAACGACTTAGAAGCAGTTACTAGGAGACAAAAGGCTGTTTAAGATAACATAATGGTACTGAATTGTTTAGGGGTACACAGTACTGGACTATACAAGCCTACTCTCACCAATGCGACCATTTCATGTCCATTAATGATCTGATCAATCATAGATCGTTCCTACCATTATACAAAATGACTTTTTACGAAAAAAGTGAGGTATAACTTTAGACATGAATATAGTTTATAATTAACCTCGAAGTTAGGGGCCAAACAGTTATATTTCTGGCAGCTTAAATGCTTCACAGTGGGTGTACCACAATGTGCATTTTAAAATTGTAACATTCTTATTAAATGCTTTGAGCATGCCAGTGCATATGTACATTATTAGTTCACAGTCCAAGTAAACAGTTGGAATCTCTAATTAGAACGATTTCCTTTAGATTAAAGAAATATTATGTATGTTAAAGCAAATATTGCTACATCAGGGGTGAACATGATTTGACACAGATTACATAAAGCATCTGGATGTTATGCATGGAGAAAATGCAGGGAAGTCCGAGTAGCTACAAGAAAAGCCTTTATAGAAAATGTAGATATCATATGATCTTTAAGGAAATGGGAATAAAATAAGATTATTGAGTCCAATAATTACTGGAAAGGTCCTGGTATTACTACAAAGTCCTTAGGCCCAGCCTTGTATCAGGTCAAAGAGCAATATAGTCTTATAGCGATCTGCTTTCTTACATTTTCAACATGATGCCTGAATAGATTAAAAAAAAAAACTAAGATACTTGTTACTAACTATTAACAAACAGGCCGACCATCATCTTGTTTGTTACCCTATGCTCCCAGTTGTGTAAAATGTTTTATATAAATTCAGTTACTTATACATTTTTGGTACCACAGACAACAGCAGTTGATGTACAGACCCCAGCAATTAGTTTAGCCTTGTTTGCAAAATTTTTGCAAAAACAGCAAAATTTTATCCAGTTTAGGGATTGAGTAGATATGGTCAGTTAAGAGGCTGAATGAAACACAGATTTAACCTCTCCACCCATGCTATCCCACATATTTATTGGTTAAGCTGAAATGCAATATGATGGCACAAAAAGCAAAGTGATAAAAAATACATGAAGTAAAAAACATTAGCAAGAATACAATATGTAAACAATAAGCATATAACCATGAGCCAAATGAATTAATATTTTATTCATTGTAAACACACCTTGCAGTCTGAAATGCCTCCTTCCTCATTGCATGACATCAATTTTGGGCTGCCATCAGTACACTCGAACTGCCTGAATTCCTTTTTCTTGCAGAAGAGAAGTCCGCAGAGCAGCACTGAAAAACAATTGAAGAATCCTTAATTATGTATGTAAATTATTATGGAACAAAGGCTCTTTTTTTTGCCATTTTGCCACTGTACACCACCACATTGAATTTGAAATGAAACACTCAATATATGAAGTCTGGAACCCATACACATGACCAAATGAGTTTCCTGCCTCGAGATGCTTTGGCCGGTCTTTACTGCAGCTGCCTTCAGCTGCTGCTTGCTTGTGGGTCTTTCTGTTTTCAGTTTTGTCTTTAGTTAGTGAAATCACACTCTATTTGATTGAGAGCAGGTGACTGTGACTTAGCCAGTGATGAATATGCCATTTCTTTGCCTTGAGAAACTCCTTGGTAGATTTCACTGGATCATTATCCATCTGCAATATGACGCATCATCCTACAACTTTTGCAGCATTTTGGCTGAATCTGAGCAGAGAGTATTCCTTCATACACTATAGAATTAATCTTTTATCAGCAGTCAGGTCATCAATAGCACGAACTTACCAGTGCCTCGAAGCCAAACATACTTATGTAGTAACACTGCCTCAACCATGTTTGACAGATGATGTGTGCATGCTTTGGCTCATGAGCTTTTCCTTTCTTTCTGCAAACGTTTTTCTTCTTCTTCATGCTGGTACAAGTTAATTTTTGTTTCATCATTCCAAAGAATCTGGCAAAGGTTTTTTTTTTTGGCAAAGTCTACTCTGGCCTTCCTGTAATTGAGCATTATCAGTAATTTGCAACTTGTTGTGAAGTGTCTGACTGTACACTTTCACAATGACACACCTACCTCCAGAGGAATGTCTTTGATTTTAGCTACAGTAGACAATGTGAAAGGGTTCTTCTTCACCATGAACACCATTCTATGGTCATCCACTTTCATTGTCTTCTGTAGGCTCCCAGACCTTTTGCTGTTGCTTAGCATAACAGTTTAATTCCCTCTTTTTAAGAATGTTCAAAACTGTTGTGCTGGTCACTCCTATTCATTTTTAAAATGTAACATTCAGAGCCACCTCCAGGCCTTTTTCTGCTTGATTACTCATGGAGTAATAGGGACCATGTAACTGCTTGTCAGAATTTGGTCCATTATTTAAAAGCCCCCAAAAATGAGAGGTTTGTGTATGAAAATGTCTGTAATTCCTGAGTTAGTAGGGTGAATACCACACTTTTGTCAATCTGCTCAGGTTAAGTGTTTTGTGCAAAATGGCAAAAAAAACATTTTTTAGTTCCAAAATGTACAGACCTGACTAATTTTTTAAAATCTGTGTGAATGTCAATACAGTTGTAATAAAATGTAAGTGAACTATTTGCAATTTTACTGTTTTTCTGCATGAATTTATTATGAAATGTGATCTAAGTTTCAACAAAGTCAGAAATATATATATAAAAAAAATATTTCTACTTTTATAAAACACAACCTGGTCTTTTATGTCTTTAATGAATGTCAATCAAACATACAATTATAGATGTTTAATTATAGATATGTAATTTTAATATTTGGTTGAGACTATATGAGTTACTAAGCAATAACTAATAAGAAACAGGAATAAGCACTTCCTGTAACTATAGAATAGACCTGCACAACGTTCTGGAGGAAGTTGGGACCTTTATTCCTTAAAGAATTGCCTCAGATCATTTCTATTCTTAGGATGTCTGGTGTGAGCAGCTCTCATGAGGCCACTCCACAGCATCTCTGTTGACAGCCACCCCAATATTTTCCTCCCGGATTCATTGATAATCCAGGAATTATTTTTTCCCTTCAATGGCAAGCAGTCCAGGTCCAGAGGAGGCAAAACATCCTCAAATCATGATGCTCCCTCCACAATACGTGAGTGTTGGAATATGTCATGGATAAACACCAGAGGGCGTAGTTCTGTGTTCCTTTGTGTTTTCTTTAAGTTTAAACTACGCTTCCCAGGATGCACCTCGGTCAGGTGATGGGAACACTCACCTGAACCGAGGTAGCTAATTAGTTTAGTTATAAATAGTTTGCTTAAGTTCAGTTTCCTTGAACAGATGCTATCCATCTGTTGTGTTAAAGTGCTGTTTGGTTAAATGGTTGTTTGGCTTTCCCCGTGTCTGTCTGCGTCATGTCGTTTCCATTGTTCCTATGCTATTCAGTTAAGTTGCTTAAACTGCCTTAATGTTATGCTCCATGTTTTGGTTTTGTTATAGTGTCATGCTCGCTTTGTTTCTGAGTATAGTCTGTTCAGTTTAGTTATGATATCGTGTTAAACCATGCCCTTGCTGAATCCTGATTTCCTTAGTTCCTTTTATGTCTCACGGCTCTTTTGGTTCTTATCTTAGTTAGCTCTTTAAAAGTTCTACGGATGTAGATTGTTTATTTCTGTTTTGGTTTTCTCCTAATTTCCCTGTTTGATCCTTCTCAGTTTCATAGTAAGAGTTTG
The DNA here is from genome assembly GCA_030014275.1 of Clariallabes melas. Taxonomy (NCBI): domain Eukaryota; kingdom Metazoa; phylum Chordata; class Actinopteri; order Siluriformes; family Clariidae; genus Clariallabes; species Clariallabes melas. The sequence goes on from JAQMYI010000015.1 coordinate 3,314,639, forward strand.
TTTGTTCATGTTTTGTTTTCTTCATTAAAAGACTTTCCAAAGTAATCACTTCTGCGCTTATGCCTTTTCCGAAGCCCACGCACAGCACCCGTGACAGGATAATGTTTTCATGTTGGTATCTAGTTCTATTTTTCATGCCATACATAGTGTTCTTTCTTTGTCAACAAAACATTTTCTGAGTAGTTTTTCTGGAGTGTCAGGCTGTTCTTACAAACTTAGGATGTTTTATTTAGAGAGCAGTGGCTTCCTCCATGGTGTCCTGCCATGGAACTAAATGAGTTACTGAGCAATAACACCAAGTAATAATGACACTGTGAAAGCTAACATGCCTGTTCAATATTTTACATATGTTTGATTTATGAACAGAGATGCTATCCAGCTCCAGTGTATTATGCAAAACTGTCTACTGAATATGTAGAATTTACAGCAGAGATAAAGTGTATCAAGTGTATAGTTTGTAAGTTTTGATTTTTAGTTTTGCACTACATCTGCAATGCTGATGCTAACCCAGCAGGTAGCCTAACCTCTCAAAGTCGGACTAGGACACCCAGATAATGTGGTTTATCTGAGTGTCCTGCTGAAGCTAATCCTGTATGTACAACTCAATTGGATGTACAACTCAATTGGATACAAAAATAACAGCGGAAGCAGCCATTAACGTGGTTAGCATGGATCTAATTTTTTCAAAATAAAGCGTATAGCATGTACGAAATATACAAAGCTATAAGGTCTGTGATGTAATTGGTCAACTGGGAATGCGGGACTAACAAGCTGAAAGGGGCGTATCGCCACCTATCATAGCAGAGTTGGACATACTTTGGTCAATAAGTTGATTCCCCTTAATTCGTGGTTGTATATAACTGGACAGTAGTCAAAAAAGAATGGCCTCGTTGAGCTATAACCATAGCTCGACTTAACTATGTATGGAAGACTGACTGTATACACCTTCCACAAAAAAATATACTAATAATAATTTTATAATGTATTATAATAATTAAACCTAGCAGGCTAAATAAAACATCAAATACTTCTAAAAACTGTAAATTGTAATAGACTAATTTTAGTAGTGTGTAATAAATGTATCTACAGTACAGTATATAGCTATAATTGAAACACTCACAGGCCATCAACAGCAGTGCTGCCAGTAGAATTCCTATAGCTGCTCCGTGGAGTCTGGTGGATCGAGGTAGCGGGCCCAGACATGCGTCTCCTTTTCCACAGTCACATATTACCACTTTCAAGACATCATGTCCTGATACTCCCTGTTGGTCAGCAATCTTCAGTGGAACTGAGTAAGTCCCATATGCAAGACGATTCAGACTAACCAACACATTTTCAGACCCTGAGCCAGAAACATAGCATATAACAAGACTTAGAGTGATTAAAATGACAGTACAGGCAAACAACGATATATTACAGCAAGTGCACTAGCTGCACAGTTGTCTGAGATGTTGTTGGTGAAAATTAATAAATACTATCTAACCAATCAGCATCAAGCATTTAACAATACAACAACAATTCAACCATTGAACATATTTTAACATATTTTAGTGAACACATTTAAATATATTTTAGTGTAAGTAAATTAATATGACTAGCAGCATTCCCTGTTTGTCCTAACTTCTTGTTACCTGGACTTTGTTCTAGCTTCCACTGGCTCTTCAGCTGCGGATCGTCTTTGTCAAGGGTGAATGTGAAGGGTCCGCTAAAAGGAAAAATATCTGCATCCTCTGCTGTGAGTTTGACTCTGTCAGCTTTGTTTCCACACATTACTGCAGTGTTGGAGATTAGATAAGGTGTGTTATCATTCTTATCTCCAATATGGACCACCAGAGTGCCTGTACCTGTGGCGGGAGGTTCCCCTGTGTCACAGGAAACATTGAGAGAAACATTGAGAGATTGACCAGTGTACATAATTAAATTGAAATTGAGGTTTATTTTTACCCAACGTTTTAAAGAAAGCCGCATGCCCGTAAATGACAATCCCAGTCGAGGTGGCTTGGAGTGGACTCTAGTTGTTCCCGTGAACATTCAGTTAGTGGAATGCTCTCAGGAAAAAAAAATGGCCTGGTTGGATCACCAAAGGTGTTTTTATAGAATAATGTACTGCCCAATGAATCACTTGTGCATTACAGGAACTTGACTGGGGGTTATTGCCACATCTCCCATACAGTCCTGACCTCACTATAAGCTATTTCCAAATGTTTGGGCCATTTGCTTCCTGCGAGACCGGCATATCAGAAATGGAGCAGGCAGTCCGATCATAGCTCAGGTGTACTGAGAAAACTTTATACCTTAATGGTATCTAAGCACTAGTTAAACGCTGGTATAAGTGCATTACTGTAGTGTAGCAGGGGATTATACTGTATAGAGAAATAAAGGGAGTTTTCTGTCATTCTGCACAATCAAAAGTCCCAGTTTAACTTAAACGATGAAAGAATGACAGTGCCAAAACTCCTCAAAGTAAAATAGCTTGTTGAATTACATGTGACTGAACAAAATTCTGTTTCAATTCGATCTGAATTAAAAAATAAATCCTCTTACAGCATTTATAATGCTTGAATTTTTGGCACTGCAATTTATGTGGTTGTATATTTCAAATAAAATGTCATTCAAACATTTAAAATTCAATGCAAACATATTGACCTTACTAAACTGCTGTTTAAAAATATTTTCAAGTGTTAAAAATACCATACTGTAAGTAACCTCACAAAATTCAGGTATCAACATGCTATTTTGCTTTGAGGAATTTTGGCACTGTTATACTTTCATATTGAATGTTCCTTGTGTGTAAGTAAACGTGTAAGGAGATGTAAAGTTGCACAAACATTGATCATCCCCTGTGAACCTATGAATGTAAATAGTCAATGAATGACTGAGGAAATTTTTTTCTGACAAACTGTACTGTATGTCTCAGTATAAAACATATACTCATATCTGCAAAACTGCATTAACTCTGGAAAACTTTCATAAATGATAAATAACCTCTTACAGAAAACTTTGCCATATTAATGATTAATGTACTATATATGTTTTCTTTGTTAAATAATAACAATTAAAAAACACACATTATGTTTTATAAGTGTTGTTATATACTGTATATAAATCAAAATTAGAATTTTTTTGTTACATTAAAACTGTCAAAAATGAAGAAATTGTGACATCTTACCATCATCTATTGCTCGCATCGTGACAGTGTATGTGCTGTTGCGGACATGGGGAGACTCACGGTCTATCTTTTTTGCCAGGGTAATCTTGCCTGTTTTGGGGTTTATGGACATCCATTTAGCTGGATCTTCTACAAGCTCATACCTTGAAACATATGCATGATTATATATGATTATACATGATTATACATGATTATACAAGTTTTATCACAATGACTACCTGGACAGTACCATCTTAGGATACAACCAACCCACAATAAAACCTGCAACGTTTTAAACATACCGGAGTTTAGCTATGTCTGAATCCTCATCTGTGACTGTAGGTGTATACAACACATCTCCCGATTTTTCTTCCTCAAGCCTGTAAACCCTCTGAATTTTATTCTGAAACACGGGTGGGTCATTCACATCGATGACGTTGACGGTGACTTTAGTTGTGCCGCTTCTTTTTAACGTCTCTGGAATAGGTGTTACTGGCTTTCCGTCAACGCATAAAAAGAAGGGCTCTTCGTTATCCACTGCTATTTCCAGCTCATGTTGAGTAGTTTTCTCATGATCCTTTTCCTGTGGAACAAGAAAATCCATATCCACATATTAACAATTATTATTATTATTATTATTATTATTATTATTATTATTATTATTATTAAGTTCTTATATGGTAGCCTTGCCAGTGGGTGTTAATGGGTAGGCTTCGGACATCAATTTAGAACTCTCAGCATATTATTATTACTTTTTTTGATCATAGAAACAACTAAAAAAACAGCAATAAAAACAAATGATCATGTGTAACTATTTTATTTGCCTGTTTTATTTTATTTTTATTTTGTAAAGTTGGTTAAAATTAAATAAAATTCAATTGTTCATCATATTGCCCAGATATTGCTAAAAAAAAAAAAAAAAAGGATGTGTCACTCTATACTACTCAATCCTGAGCAAAAGAACCCCCAGCAAAAAAAAATAAAAAAAGGCTAAAATGCTCTGTGCTATAAGGGCTACACCTCTTTCTTACACTATGTATTGTTTATATAAAATGTGCTGAATCATACACGATTGAAAAGTGCACATCTAACCTTTATAAAAACACAGATCTAAGTATATTTCTCAAACAAGCTCACCTACAAAACTTTATTCCCTTGTGAATTTCTTAACGTTACCTTGATGACAGTCAGCACTCCTTCATTGGTAACTGGGTCTGTCTCAATCTTGTAGTTGTCCTCCTCATTCCCTTTCAGGATAGTGAACACTGCTCTGGATGCAGGAGTGTTGGGAGCGTCCTTGTCTTTCACAGGAATCCTTAAAATCTCCTTATTGGTTTCCATCTCCATAACCGAAGCATTGAACTGGTTCAGTGGACATAAAACAAGTTAAATAGTGAACACCATAATATTCAAAGTTATGGGGCTTGAAATACAATTTGCAGGATCATGTCGTTCAGTAGAGGGGTCTCTGTGTGCAGCGACAAGAAGTTATACAGTACAACTTTAGATGTTATACAGTGTGATCAATGGGAGTTTTTAAAACAGGTAGTAAATGGTGATGGGAGGGGGGGGGGGGTGAGCTATGCATCTTTACATGTCCTGAGTTGAAAATCTCAAAATGAGTTTTTTTTTTTTTTTTTTTCCCCCCCAAAACTGCTCGACTCCTGTGTACTCCAGGCTATTCCCATGTACTACCATATTTGCTAATTTAGTATATTAATGTTTTTTTTGAAAATGTAATAAATAAAAAAATGTAGTGTGCATGACATTTCTGTAAATAGGAAAAGAATAAAACAAATAAAATGAAAACCAGTAACAAAGTTGTGGTGTGAGGGGTATTTGTTTATTTGTTTGTTTATTTATTTATTTATTTTTATGGCATGGCTGTATTACTTTCTCCTGACTGCTCACTTTCACCCTGCAATAAAATATTTCTATCCTGAAGGGTGTGGTCTCTTCCAGTATGACCCTGCACCCATTCAAGATCTCAATGAATGGTTGAATGAGGATGAAAATGATGTTATGGCCTTCTTGTGAGTACTTATGGGACTTTAAAGTGACACATGAAACCACACTTTTTACTACTGTACCATCATCAAAACATGCAACTGTGAGAAAATCATTTGAAGAATAATTTTCATCCAGTTTCAGGGACTTGTTTTAATTCAATTTATTTGTCCTCCCTCTTTATATGATTTATTAATTAAGTGCATGGACCTGTGTTTGTATCACATGAATAGAATCTGGTCCTGATGAAGTAAATGGAGTTTTGGTAAATGTAGGGATAGAAATAAATACTCACATTTGGAGCAGCAAACACGGGTGCATGAGTGTTGGAGTCGGTGATGGCGATATTTACAGTGGTGGTAGTTGAGAGCGATGGTTTTCCATGATCCCATGCTTTGACAAGCAGTTTATATGTATTTATTTTCTAAAGCACATGAGAACAAATCATGTGTGTCTATATGTGACCATGCAAATAACTGAAATATGAAAATTTATCTCTACACCTTCAAATGCATGACCTCATACTGCCCACTGCATTTTTTTTTATTGCTACATCCACATCCACATTATAGTCCTGACCTTGCTCCAAGCTATTTCCACATGTTTGGGCCATTAAAGACATTCCTAGGCGGCAAGTGTTGGCAGTCAGATCATTGATCCAAGAAAACTTTCTACTTTGGTTCTATCACAGCAATAGTGAAATGCTGGGACTGCATTTGTGTGCAGCTTTTTTTCCTCCTTACAAAAACTTAAATGATTTGGACCCAATATTGTAAAATAAATTTATACCGCATGTACTTTTTCAATGTATTATTTTTAAGCTATTTAAACAAATTATGATAATAAACTAAGTCTAAAAAGTATGTACTGTATTAATATTCATACAGTTTGCACTGTATGAATATTAAGAATGTGATAACCTAGTAGTGTGTGTGTGTGTGTGTGTGTGTGTGTGTGTGTGTGTGTGTGTGTGTGTGTGTGTGTGCATATTTGCACTTACATCATAATTAAAGCAACCGGTGAAGATAAGCTTTGCGATCATGCTGTCTATTCCATCCGTGATGGAGTCCAGAGAGATTTTTGGCATTGCTGGTTCCTGAGACACTATTTCCATAGAGATGTGCGAATTGTCATTGTTTGGCTCATCAATGTCTTTTGCTTGCAGTGAGAAAGGAAGCTGACCTAATGCAACAAAAATGGGAAGTTACAGTATTTGTAAACTAGAAAGAAGTGGAATAAACTGTAGTTCTCAAGTTCTCCAGGGGTTTTTCGACAGGTTCTTTAAATGGTTCCTAAGTGAAGTAACTTATTAATACTTTATCATTTGTAATTCTCACCTTCTTTTGTGCTCTCTGGAATTTTTACGGACAAAATCTCAGGAATGAATCGAGGTGGATTATCATTCTTATCTTTTATGGCCACATTGAAAGCCAGAGTTTTGTCAAGGATTGAACCAGTGTTTTTGTCCGTCACATCAAACCTCACCTAAATATAAACAATGTAATTAGACATTTATTGATATTTCATTTCGTGGTTAGTTTCCTGAAGTAAACATTATGAGAATTAAACTATAACTATTTTTTAAATACATTATTTATAAGAATTTTGAAAAAAGAACTTAACCCATTACTTACATTTAAAATGGAGAACTTTTCTCTGTCTATGGCCCTGTGTACAAAGATTTCGCCAGAATTTTCATTAATGGTAAACAAATTCTTCGGGTCTTCGGTCACACCCTGACCACTGATTCTGAATTTAATGGAGTAATTCAGATGCTTATCGTTGTGCAACTAGAGCCAAAACAGTTAAAAAGGGAAGATTAGATGCAGTTATGATCATTTCACTATGGGATAAAGCTTAATCAAATTATAATCACACAATTGAAATCTTTGAGCATGCATATAAACAATTCATGATTCATAATCATTAATTCATATTTTGCAGCCACACTTTGTTATATTTTTTAATGTAGTTTAGAGGAATAGTTCCTCTGTCATGTTTAGTGTGGGCTGAGGCATAGATGCAGAGGTGAGCGAGTGAAAGTCTTATTAAACAAAACATGAACAAAGGAAGTTGGCTTTTCGCTGCAGCGTGTTTCAAACAGAACATTCATAACAGACTAGGAAAACATACAGGTATCAACACAGACTAGGCGACTAAACGGACAAAGAGACTAACCAGAAGAGGAGACTAAAAAGGTGAGGAGACTAAACAGACTAAGAGCTATGCAGGTTAATAGTTAAGTGGTTAGTAACTAAACAGACTAAGAACTAAATAGACTAGTAGACAAATCAGACTAGGTGACTAAACAGACTAAGATCTTAGCAGGTTAGTAGTTAAATGGTTAGACAAAACAGACTAGGATACACCCAGGGCTGGGGACACCCAGGCCGGGAGACACAGCGGCCTGGAGAGACACAGACAAGGGGTCCGTTGACACATCCGAGATGAACTGACACATCTAAGATGAGATCATCGTGCTAATTACGATCTGGCTAAGTTGGTTCTTCGAGCACACCTGTTGTTGATG
>JAQMYI010000015.1:3476824-3487853 GCA_030014275.1 Clariallabes melas
AAAATTTATTAAAAATCGTTGCTCGTCTTGCGGAACACTCGTAAACCGCGTTACTCGTAATCCGAGGTTCCACTGTATATATATATATATTATTTTTTTAGCTTCCTGAACTAAAATACGTTCCTGTGGTCCTGTGGACTGGATTTATGTCCTGTATACTGTATGAACTAAAGTTTCTAGGCTAGAATTCCTTTGCTGTTCCTAGAATACATTTCCTGGGATTGATAGATTGATTGATTGATTGATTGATTGATTGATTGATTGTGTGTTAAAGGGCTTAGGTTCCTGAAATTGTTAGGTTTCTGTACTAAAGTTCCTGGACTAAGGTTCCTGAACTGTTTGAGAGGTAAACTTGACTTCGGTTCCCGAGGTAAAGTTCCTGAATTAAAGTACATCTTCTAATATTTCTGGATTTATGTACTTGAAGTTTGCACAGTGGAATAGTGGTTAGCACTGTGGCCTCTGGCCTCCGGGTTGACCTCCAGGTTTTAATTTTCTGCCTAAGGTCTGTGGGCGTGGCGTTTGCATGTTCTCTCCATGCTTGGTGGGTTTACTCCGGGTGCTCCATTTTCTTCTCACAATCCCAAAACAAGTAGATTAGGTAAATTCCCGTTCCCAAATTGCTCATTGTGTGTGTGTGCCCTGCCACCCTGTACACAGGATAAGCAGTATAGAAGATGAATGAATGAATGTAGTTCACTTTAAGTTCCTGGGCTAAGGGCTAAGGTTCATGTATAACAGTGCAAGTTCCAAAGATCCCAAATATTGTTGGCGGAAAGACTGATACTCTGATATAGACTGATAGTTCACGTTTTCTGAAAAAAAAACTTTATTCTCAGGTTCTAAATAAAACCTTGAATGGAATGTTAGAAGAAAAGATGAATACCTTTTTGGGGTAGTAAATAAAACCACATTAGGCTTTTTGTTGCCTTGTGATCAAACAAACAGGTTCCTAGAACCAATGTACATTAATCATTTCGTTTCGCAGCATTCACTGTTTGTCTCTGTCGCTTCCTGTTCTTTGTGGATGTTGCAATAGATTTTTTTCTTCTGACATAAAAGTCTTGCATACTAGTACAACAGTATGGACAAATCTTACACCGTACAGTAGTCATATCTGACCACACAGATACACCATTAAAACTCCCATTACTGCCACTGGGATTGTACAATGTAGTACTCACTCACTAGCTTACAATGTTGTGACCTGCACTGTGTCACTAGAGATGATTTAGTTGCATTTCATATGACTGAAGCTTTTTAACCTTTATACAAATGTGCTTGTTCAAATTCTCATGAATATGCAAACATGAACTTGTGCTGCTTTACAAGCGACACACTGCAATGTGACACTAAAACTTTCCAGTATTCCTGGCAAACTCATTACTTTGTGCTCAGATGGTAAATATTTAGATAGTTATTAAAGAGAAAAGGAACATGAACTTTACATATAAACAAATATGATTATGTTAAAAAAAAAATATGATAATTCAACTAATAATTTATTTTATACATAATACAATGATTTTTTTTTTCATCATTTACATGATGTGCAAGCGATTACAATCTAGTCACTTAATCACGTAAACACAATAGAATCATCTAAAATGATTGTAGGATTTCAGAATTCGTAATTTGGATTCTCTGAATAAATGATGATTTTTATTTATGTACGCCCCTGACAACATACTGAATTTAAATTGCAATACTGTTTTCATGACACTGATTTATACATGCAATACCTCAGTCATTAACGGTGGAAACCCAACACACACACATACACATGTACAAAACATTAAATGGATACCTAAAAATGAAGTGTATATACAGTATCAATGCAGGAAAAAGTGATTTTGCCCCAAAATTATCTGAACATCCAGGATATTTATGGGAAGTAATTCTAGACTTATTAGGTACAGGTGGTTGTGATTAGATGTCTAAGGGAACCAGAATGAGGTAGCGTTTGCGTGATGAGCCATGTGAGTAGGAAAGTTTACAGTTCATTGTTTAGCTGAGCGTTCAGGGAAATGGAGTTTGTGTTTGTGTGTGATGCAGACATCCAAGTTTATTCCCATTATTCCCATTAAAGCTGCATGGATAAGAGAGAATCGTAACTTACGGGAAATACTCAACAATTTCAAGATGGAACACTTTGTATACAATGGGAGTGCAAGAAAATGTGAAATGAAAATGACAACAATAATGTACAAGCAAAAGTCAGACACCTACTGAAGTAAGGTTTCTCGATAAGCTTAATGAGCTTAGCTTGTTGAACTTAATTCGCTCTTTCCAATTTCCTGAATTGAACTTTCTAGGCTAAAGATATCCGGCTAATGTTACTGAGTATAGTTTTTGGGGTACAGTTCCAGGCCATACTGTAGGTTCTTGTACTGAATTTCCTGGGCTAAGGTTCTAAGCTTAAGTTTCTTTGATAAGGTTCCTGAACTGAACTTCCTGGACGGTTCTTAAAAATAAAGTTCCTGGAATTGTTATACTGTAATTTGTTTTTATAGGGGTTAAACTTCCTGGATTTTGATTACTGACGTTACTTAGAAGGCTTAGAATTCTAAGCTTTAGGTCCATGCTTCAGTTTCGGTTTTGTACAAAAACACCTCGGCTAAGGATCTTGAAGGATCTAGAAAGTTTTTTGATTAAGTTCATGTTCATGTTCATGTTCATTAAGTTCCTCCGCTAAGATTTATGTACCTGAATTAAAATTCCAGGTCCAATTCTGGGGTACGCTTTCTTGACTTACATTCCTAGACTAATGTTTCTGGGCTAAAAGTACTTAAAAATCACATTTTGGTTTTCCCAGAGCCAAGGATCGTTAGTGAAAGAGATAGTTGACTGATATCTTGTGTTTTTACCAGTTTTCCATCTCACTGAAAAGGTCAGTAATTAAATTTTGTGCAAGTACCATGCAAGCTGATTTGTTGATTTTCTTGGTTTACTTCTTGTCAGGAATTGCTCACAGTTTTGGAAGAGTATCCATTTTTTGTGCGGGACAGAGGCTGGTCTTCATGCAGTCCTCAGAGGAGCGCCGAGCTCTATGGCCTCCACTGCCGCCAGCTTAGTCCGGGAGACATCTGCCTGGCTTTGACCCCAACACCATCTGTATTGCCTGCAACAACACATTTGTCACCAATGCCCAACTCACTGACACCAGTGGCCACCTTAGCCTCCTCAGCGACCTCAACGATGACCTCATTGACCCCATCGTTGTCCTCATTACCCCCACAGATGACCTCACCAATCCTGAAGCCCACCTCGCTGCAACAACACTCATGTAGTCGCATGTCTGCAGACTCGGAGACCAGCACACACAGACCTGACAGAACGGCTCCGCCCCTTGCGCCAACGCTTCTGTCTGATTCCCGGCGGGAGATCCAGGATAAGCCACGCTCCCGAAAGCGACGCTGGTCTGCCCCCGAGTTGCGTGAAGGAAATAGGAGCTGCACAGATTTACCTCAAGGATGTAAACGAATGAGACAGCAGTAAGTCCTCATTAGGAGTCTGAATTCATGACCAAGAATTGCTTTTATTTCATCACATATTAACAAATAATACATTATTCCTTAGTTTATACAAATGATTTATTCAAAAATCAAATGATTTTTTAATCAGTTGCAAATATTATGGCATTAATGGAAACACTTTTTCCTTTTTTTGTTTCAAGAGTAAATTTATTAAGAGCATCAAGAGGCATTAATAATAAAAAATCATCAAAATTAAGTTATGTACTGAAATTATATATAATTATTACCATAAAAATTATGTGAGTTCAGGCTTTATCTGAGTTCAATCTCAGAATTTTGACTTGAATCTTAGAATTTTTACTTTATTCTCAGAATTCCTCCTTTTTATTTTATTTTATTTTATTTTTATTTTTTTTAGAATTCTGACTTTAAACTAAAAATACTGACATTAATCTACAGAATTTTAACTTTCAGATTAAAGTCAGAATTCTGAGAGGAAAAAAAGGCAGAACTCAAATATTTTTAATGGTGGTCCTAATCTTTCATTCATCTCTAATCAGTATGAAATCTGCAAAATGTTTATTCCACAGCAGTTTCTCTTCTTTTGTCTATCAACACCCTAACAACAGTACAGCTACAAATCACAGCAAATTTTTACACTAATTATGCACTTGTTTATATTTCTGACATAAAAATATGAAATATATTTTATGAATATTGCAAAACTGTCACTTATAGTATGTTATCTGTGTCCTTTGGTTTAAGTGAAATAAAACACTTTTTACATGTTGTTATTGGAAAATAATGAACTTCATTATGGTAGCAGAACTCCACCTCATCACACCACCATATTGATTAATTTCCTATAACGAAATGCCTCTTATGCATTGCATGGTTACATTTTGAAGAAATTAAAATCTGTGTGAAATTTTACACTGCATTCTTTATGCTTTAGATGATTGAGCAATGTATTGTAATATTAGTGACTTTTAAAAAAAGAGAGAGATATGAAAATCACAAGAATTAGCGTTTTTAAGTTAAATCTATTACCATTATAAGGAAGGTGTGAATAAAAATTCAAGTCAAGAAATTATGAAAAAAGAAAATTATCATTTTCTCTCTTTTTTTTGCCATAAAATTAACTAATTTGGACAGAAACAAAATGTTTTAAAATTGTTTCATACTATATAAATAAAAGGTTTATGGAATTAAAAAACAAAATTAAAAACGATTGTGGTTAATATGTGATGAAATGCGAACACTTCTTGGTTGTACACTGAGACATTTGCACAGAGAGGTCACATGAGTCAGTCATGTGAGAACTTTAACTCAAACTGATCATTCATGACCTCATGGTTACTCTGGAAGAGCCATATGTGTTTTTGTGTTTTTTGGTTAAAACGGGTTTGGATGGAAGAACAGAAGAAAAAAGAACTACAATGCTAGTGATGCACAGTCAGACTTTATGTCTTTGGAGACAATCAAACTTGCCTGTCGTTGACGCCACGTCTGTTTTTGGTGTACTTTTTCTGCAGGGTATCTCTTTTCAGTCAGTATTATAAAGGAAATAATATTTAATGGAGAAGAAAATACATATATAATTATATGAATAGTTATATATTATACAGGTGTTACATATGCTAAAAAGAAAAAAACAACATGACAAATATGATGACGAACATTATGGTTACTTTTTTTTTTTTTTTTTGCAATGCAGTTTTATTTCATGCTTCTTAACTGAGCTTTGGCTCTCAAGGTGAATGTATACAGATTTTAGCTTCAGAATATATATGAGGTCCAAATGCAAATTCACCTCAGCATTACGCTCCAATGTGTGGGTAAAAATGGGAAAGACACTAAAGAAGGATAGAAAAAAAAGAAGATCCCTGTCGATAAAGGGACATTCGTTGGTGTTTTTTCATAAGGAAGGGGATTAAAGGTGCTAATAACACATTGGAAGGTGATGCTTTGTGAGTGCACTTGACCTTGCAATGTGCTTTCTTTTATATGATTATTTTTTCCCCTCCATATTTTTCCACCCTTTTTATTTTTGTGTACAAGATGAAAACAGGTGAAAAATGTTTAATAAATAAGTAAATAAATATAATTAATTAATTAATTAATAAACATAAATATATATGGAAAGTATTTTGAACTCAGATACGGGTATTCATTCTTGATCAAGCACACTTTTTCTGATTTATTTTATTTTATTTTTAAAGATTTTATTTCTTTTTTTGTGGTGTTATTATTTTTCTTTCCTAAAAAAAGAGAGGATTGTTATTTTTTTTTCTTTATAAATGTATAGCTATAAAATTGTATATTTTTGAAACTTGTGAGACTGTAAAACAGTGTTCGCTAGAAAATAAAAGAATGCTTTATAGATTTACACAGAGTCAGATTTTATTATTTGATAAACCTGATTACCCAGATTATTGAGGTAACACAAATGACTAATTGAATAAATACAGAAGATTACATTGGCATTTAGAAAAATAAGATCAGGTTGCCATGTTAGCCGAAGATTTTTCACAGTTCTTAGTTTGCACAAAATTATAAATAAAAACAAACAAACAAACAAACAAACAAACAAACAAACAAACAAACAAAATTAATCTAGGCTGCATTTCCCAAAAGCTGTTTGATCAATTTTACATTCTAAATTGTAAAACAAAACAGATAAAAAGCCAAACAGAATAGATATGAGGTAAGACTGGCACTTTTGGCACTCTAGCATGAGTAACATGCTAATATGGCTAAACAGTATTTAAAATTAGCAATATTAGCATGATGCAGGTTTGCTAATGGTTCAGTTAAATGCTGCATTCACATCATGTTTAAGAGCTCATCAAGACAAAGAGAAATATATAAAAAATAAACATTATTCTGTTCTATCCCATTATTCCAACATGAAAGTGCTTATTGTTTACTGGAGAAAAATGGAGACTGTAGGTTTTATCTTACATTAGCTAGTAGTGCTAGCTGTGATAGCTGGTTATGTTCTTATTCTATAAAATTACTGAGTCAGTTTATTAGCTGTAGTTGATCATAAACCCAAAATTAACAAATTCAAGAATATATGAATTATTTCAGAAAGCTAAGTTAGTGCTGACTGAAAATTCCCCAAATTTCCTCCCGAAAAAAGTATAAGTTGCATTCAACATTAAACTGTGATTTGTGATAAACTTGATGTGATGATGTTATGAAGGCATAAAACTGCTAAACATTTACAGATGTGGCTCAGAGTCCGCTACAAGCAAGTAAAAGACCTCATCCTTGAAAATCAAAGCATAACTTGTCACCAAATTGCAGAAGAGACACATTGTGTGTGGGAACTGTACACACAATCATTTACCAGCCCCACTTGAACAATACTCCTCGTCTGGGAGTTATTGCTATATCCTCCATACAGTCCTGACCTTGATCGAAGCCATTTCCACATTTGAGCCGTTGAAGGAGTTTCTGGAAGGCCAGGGTTTTCAGGCCAGTGTATTCTGTTATTCTGTGCAATCAAAAGTCCCGGTTTGATTTGAACGTCCTATGTATTTTCTTCTTAAAGGTTTCTGTTGCAAAGAAGGTTTTCTCTAATGCATTAATACAACACTGCTATTAGCAAAATTGTGACCAAAATTGGGGCTTATCAAGATAAGCAAGATAATCAAGATAATTCTATGAAGTATTAGTCGAAATTAGTATGATAATAGAAATTATGAGTCTTTATTATACTGTTATATATGTATTATATTTTTATATGGTTTGTAATATATATGCACAACAAAGATAAATATATACTGTATATATATCACCTATGCTGCTATTTAGCTAATTGTATGCTAGCGGCCATAATTAGCTTACAATTTGCCTAGCACACATTGTTTCCATCAAACCTTTTTAAGCAAAAGAGTGAAGTTATTTCCAGCCAGTTAACATAGATAAATAGTCTTAAGATTTTATTATCCACACAATGTCTTTTGCATAGTTTTCAACATTTCATTTTTAACTTATTCACTATTTAGCGGTTTTTAAATATTTACAATCATAAAAAGCTTTCTCTGAGGCACTTTTTAAACGAAGGAAAAATAGAAAAACAAAAGTAATGAAAACAAGTCCTCAACAAAATGAACATGCTAACAATAAATGGCTAGCAATAAATAGAAACTAATCCTCAGTTAGAATTAACTGCTAACAATCATTCAAATTTTATTGTTACCCTACAGAGTAACAAATCCAAGTATGCCCTGGTGAAGCCAGAGCTCACTAGCATTTTTTTATGAAACACTCCTTTAATTAGCATAATTAATTCTATGGAGTTTTAAAAAAAAACATGCTAATATAGTTCACGACCAATCAAAGCTAGTACTCACAATTAGCATGATTTCCTGGTGTCCACTTTTAGATAATGTTGGCATTTTTATTATTTTAATTACTTTCACCAAAATACTGTACATGGTAATTCCTGACATCACATTTACTTTTCACTGGGTGTAAAAAAAAAAAAAAAAAAAAAAAAAAAAGTGAAATTTTAAATAATATCAAGGTATTTCATTGACTTTTAATCTGATAACTTTTAACCAAGTATAGGACAACATATATATGCTAACAATCACCAGAGGCTAGCATAGGTTCTGAGATCAAAGTCCTCTTTTATGAGCAGCGTGTTTTTAGCTAATAAGTTTTTTGTTTTGTTTTATTTTTATCTACAGTACTAAGGAAACTTGACTGCTGGTAACTTTGTGGTTAATTAAGCTCAGTGTTGCTGGTAAATTCTATAATATTTTGATAGCAACATTTAGCACAGCATGTAGCATGGTTTATCCTGTGGTAACGCATTCCAACATGCTAACATGACTAGCCAGATTAGCTACTATTTTGCATGATGCTGTCATTTGGTTAAGCTTTCAAAAGATTTACTCTTAAACTTAACAAAATTTTTAAAAGAAAAAAAAAAAAAAACTTTTTGTGCTGCAGTGTGTAGGTTGTGTTTATATCTACGTGTGATGGAGGGAGGGATGGAGGAGTGGATTTCAGTTCTGTGCTTCTGATTTTGGACTGAGTTTCAGTTCAGCATCATGCTTTTGGAGACTCTCAAGAAGCTCCTTAGCGAACAGGGGCACCACCTACCACACACACACACACACACACACACACACACACACACACATATAATTTAAGGACATGGATGGATGGATGAATGGATGGATGGATAAGGAAAAAACAGAAACAGACAAGATACAAAGTTAATGTAGAAATTGAAGAAGATGAATGAGAGGAATTGAAAAAATATAAGGAAAGACTTTAGAAAAGAAACGTTAGATTATTGAACAAGAAAAAGAGAAGGAAAACAGAATGATGGCCAGTGGGTGGAGAAACTAAGGAAAGAACAAAAACAATGATGGATGGATGGATGGATGGATGGATGGATGGATGGATGGATGGATGGATGGATGGGTGGATGGATGGATGGATGGAAAAATTAAAAGAGTGGGTTCTGGAACAGATAACGAGAAAGTAAAAAAAAGAATGATGTGTGGATGGATGAATATAAAATATGCAAAGAAAAAGATAAAGATTTAATCAAGAGAAAGAAATGAGACAAATGCATGTCTGGGTGGATGGACATCCCATTATGAGTGATTAATGAAAACAAAAAATTAATGATGGACAAATAAGTTTAGGAAGAATAAACATGATAAAAAATGAGAATGTAGATAAAGTAAAAAATAAAAATAAAAAAAAAGAGGAGGATAAGATGAAAATGTGGAGGAAAATTCAAAGAGAGATACAGTGTGTGTGTGTGTGTGTCTGTGTGTTGGTTCAGTTGCTCTCTCTGTGCTTTGTCTCCCTCTACTGCTCATAGCATTTAATTACACAGTACACAGACTTACAAAGAGATACTGCTGCAAAAACACACACAATAAGAAGCACACACACCCACATACACACACACACACACACACACACACCTGTGCTGTTATGAGTTTTTTGCTCTTGGGTTGATTATTGTCAGGAAACTCCTCGCCAAAGCACAGGTCAATAACGTAGCGTGGCCTCGGTCCCCCAGCCTGCAGGTGCTGATGTAACTCTATACATATACATACAAAAAGAAAGAGAGAGAGAGAAAGAGAGAGAGACAGAGAGTTTGTCAGGTGGCAAGGCTTTGAGTGTTTCACTGAACAGAATCGAGGTTTGGGGATTTTTGTAGTTCTACAGTAGATCTTGCAGTTGTTTCTTCATCTAGAAAAAAAATCCTTAATTTCCCACCAATGTCTCTGATATTAGGTATCTATATTGACTCCAGTGGAAGTAAGGCTGGGTATGTCTGCATCAGAAACATGCGCTGTTTAGGTTTATCTTTCATCAGCTTTGTTATAAGTTTGCTAGCTGAGGCTTTTCTAGTGTCACCAGAAATGTGTCTTATTCACGATCCAAAATGAAAAAATAAATAAATAAAATAAAGTCTAAATGCAGATTATATCACAGCCACTCATAGCTGGGAGTCCTTGGGAGCAAAAACGTTCTGCTCTTTCATAGAGGATGGCTGAAACGTGGTTAATGCATAGTGCTTTGGAAGCAGCAGTTTCAAAAAGTACATTCAACTACTGTAGCTTTACTTAGAGGAAGCATGCGATTGCCTTCACCCTTCCTGAGCTGTTCCTTGATTGAGGAGAGCGCTAAAATGGCTGGGAAGTGGCCATGAATAAAGATTAGGGAGAGAATCAGAGGAAGTACTCTTCCTGAAAAACATGCAACCTTTGTATCAGAGTTTTGGTTTGCTTTTTGATCAGCGCTACGCTCTGTATCTCTACATTCAAAACAGCACAGGTTAGCAGTTTTGGTGACATTCCTTACCAGACTTTATGTGACAGAGTGATAGAGAGACAGATAAAAATAGAAAAAGCATGACAGAGAGGAGAGAGAAAGAAAAAGAAAGAGCTTTGGTTCTTCATCCTCACCCTGCACGAAGACACCGATGTCGAGCAGTTTGCACGTCTTTTCTCTGTCCAGTTTGTTGGGTTGGCGCGTGTGTTGGGCGAGCGGCCCGTCCCAGTACACTCGTCCCTGACAGAAGCGTTTGATGAAGACTCCATCCGGGGCGACCCACACTAACACCCCTTTCTCCAGGTGAGGCAGCAGACGACTCATGGCCTCTGCGATGCCCGGTGGGAGGGACAGAGTTTCCAGACGAGGGAAGGACAGAGTGTGAGCTGCACACGGCCCGTAAATACGCTCGTTCCCAACCGGAGCTGTACCCTGAAGGATAAAACATCCCTCTGCGGATGAGGTGATCAATTCCTGAACCATCTGGCCATGATAGAACAGACACACAAGGAGTCGGAAGTCTGGAAACACACAGACACGATTTTAACTTTATTAAGTAAGACAGTTATTAAGTAATTGATTGTAGTACGAGCGGCGTTGATGTCAAACCAGGACTAACAGGAATAGCAGGACAAGGTTATGAGTGTTTAAACCTCCCTTTATGTCTCTATATAATCCCCTGATACACTAATGCACTTATCCCAGTGTTTCACTAGTGCTTGGACACCATCAAG
>JAQMYI010000015.1:3564612-3576929 GCA_030014275.1 Clariallabes melas
GTATGGTGTGTTCTGATTGGCCGTAATAGATATAGTGTGTTCTGATTGACTTTGATCAGTATGGTGTGTTCTGATTGGCCGTAATAGGTATAGTGTGTTCAGATTGGCTTTGATCAGTATGGTGTGTTCTGATTGGCCACAATAGGTATAGTGTGTTCTGATTGGCTTTGATCAGTATGGTGTGTTCTGATTGGCCGTAATAGGTATAGTGTGTTCTGATTGGCTTTGATCAGTATGGTGTGTTCTGACAGCATGTACAGAAGTGAGTCAATACCAGGTCGTAGTCATTAAGAGATGACTGGCACAGTTTAAAAGGATTAATTGAGGAGATTTATGACGTACAGTACACTTTTAAATTGTCTTACTTGTTTTGTAAGGGACACATTCTTATCGTATTTTAGTAGTATTTAGTGCTGTTAACATTAACACTGAGATTTTGCCTGATATTTTTTTTTCTCTTAAATGCTGACATAATGCAGATCTCTCGAGAGGTAAGTTTTGTGTGTTTAATAATAATAATAATAATAATAATAATAATAATTGGTGTAATGAAACTCTGACAGACTGACCGTTTGTCTATTTTCCTGCTTTTTGAAGTGTTTAATTACTCTAATTTTTATGCATAATATATAAGTTTTAAATATATGTTTATTTGCTCTAAGCATATAATCTACTAAATAATAATAAATTGGTGTACAAACAAGACAAAGGAGACTGTTCTAATCTCCAAATGGTGATAAATAGCATAATTAATGTCTGCCTGTCTGATGGGGAGATCTTACGTCATCTAATCTGCTTACGCTCCTGATCTGATTTGTGCGGATTCGATTATTCAGCAGTGACAATGACGAGAAGCGTTCGTTCAGCCAGCGCTCGCTGTGTACCGACCTGAAGCGTGCGAGTGATGACAGTCTGGTGGAGTACGGAGACAGCGTGGACATCCAGTTCAACGAGGACGGCTCGTTCATCGGGCAGTACAGCGGCCGCAGAGACACGCAACAGTACGCACACGGAGATCACGAGAGCTCAGGAGTCCCGTCCCCGTCCAACCCCAACACGCACCCTCCACCCAGCGGCAGCTTCCCCAACTCCATCACCGGCGTCCTCGGGGGAAACTGAGACACGGCCAGACGACTCCGCTGCATCACGATAGAGACACTGAGATCGACCCAACCTAGTACTGACCTAGTACTGACCTATTCATTCATGAGTAAACAAAGATCATTTATTCTCTGAATAGCAAGTTTAATTTACAAAACAACAAAGACACAACGGGGACCGAAAAATATTTCATCACTGCCGATGACATTAACAGTTTTTTAAGCACACACATGCTCATACAAGTTAACACACACACACACACTAATTTAAAGGCCTGGATAGACTGTTTGTCTCATATCCATCAGTGACATCACTATAGGTAACCTGAGCCTGAAGATGCAACAATTCATGTTGCATCTTCAGCGTAGTAATGGCTCCGCCCACTTTCTTACTATGTAGCCCTGTTGACTTTAAATAGGGAAAAAAAAAAAAAAAAAATGTGGTCCAAAGGCTGAAATTTTCTTTCTCTCTGGTTTAAAACAACGTCTTACTTCTCACCTTGGACATAAAGTACATGCTAAATTCATGATTTATAAAAGAGTTGATGAAACATGAAATTAAAAGATAATAAATTAATTAGGAGCATGTCTCTGAAAAAAAAAATTTTTTTTTCCCTTTTTGCCTTAAATACAATTTAAAACAATTAGATTTGTTTCTATCCTGTGTTGTGCAACACACACACACTTTTATAATACGCCTGCACAATACAGTACCTTTTGCACCAGTTTTTAAACATTCAAATTGTCTTTAGTATAGTTATACACGATTAGTTTAAATGATTTATTTAAAAATAACTCTTGACTACTATCTGAATTTATTGCAGCTGGTTAAACTCAGTTGCAAACATAAATTAGTACTTGTTATTTGTGGAATTACAAAATCTATGCCTAAAATATACACGCTATACGGTTTATGACAAACTAGCAGAGAGAAATAAGGAGGCCATGAACCGAATTACGAAGAGGAATCAAAGAAAATCAAATGAAAAGCAAGAAAAAAAAATCTTTATGCTGTAAATGTTGTATGACCAAATAAACAATGAATAAAAACTGAATTCACAGTCTATGTTATACTTACACTTCTCATAATTATAAAGCTCTACACATCAGGTTCTATACATAGCTAACTTGTTCTAGCTGAGTACCATTTGTGAGCCAATTTGCAACTGTGCATTAAAATAGAAATTGTGCCATCGTCTGCCAAAATTGTCATCTTATGGTTATTGATGGCTAGGAGAATTATTTTAAAATATGCCCCATCCTCAAGTTGGGAAAGTGGCCATTAGTGTGACATACAATTTTTTTTGTTTGTTTTACACAATTCCGGTTTGAAATACTTAATGTCGGATTTTATTGACAATTTCTGCACTCCATTTGTAACAGAAGAATAAATATACTGTATATTTCCGAGGTTAAAAACTAAACAAAGCTGCTCAGAGGGAACAGGTTTGAATATTAATGAAGGGGCGTGGTCAGGGCGTGGCATGAGTGAGAAATCCAGGAAATAGAAGATTTGTGCAAGATGTGAGACAAAATTGAATAACACTATGTAACAAAATCTCCTAATCACTTATGCCTAATACAAATCGGACCAGAAGGTGGTGGTAATGCAACATAGTGGATGCCAACTGTCGGTAAACCCCATGAAGACGAACGAGGCTTGTGTCTAAAGGAAATGGCGAAAAGACCTATTTCTTCTCATCAGAAGTTGCTTTTGTGACCTGAGTAATGAACTTTTCCGATGTACCCATCTTCCAGAACATTCCGGGTACATTCAAAGGCTTAGTAGCTGATAGAGAATTTTCTAGAAGTTACAAGAATTTTGTAGAAGTTTCTAGAATGCTTACGAAACATTTCAAGGATTTTTTTGAATTTTCCACAGCTCAATACTCACCACTTCGGTTTAGTTCTAGCTGCTTAAATGAACACACAAATCTTGAAAAACTACTTACTTCGAAACATTTTTGTTCATTTTTGTATAGCTTTATTTGTTATAAATACTTGTAAATCTTGACCAATATGTTGTTTTATTCAGACCTTACGTAAATCAAAATGTGCAAATTTGTTTAATTTGTAAATAAACACAGTAACTAATTAACAAATTAGTTAATTTCTAAATTTCATTATCCAAGTCACAAAAGCAAAGTTTGCATGTTAGAATGGGTATTTTCTACAACAATTAAGGAATAACACATACTATCCAGAAACAAAAGTCAAAACACATCTAACTAGCACGGTGTGAAATTGGGCTCGATTAGTTTTTCCAGGCCTTCAGACAAAGACACGACGAACACATACAACATTCCAGATAAGTGTTTACAAATGCTGTCCTTCTTCTCTTCAGGTTTACATCTGAGCCTGACATTTATTCCTCCCTTGCTCTCGTACTAGCCTGTGTGTGCTTTCCGTCATCGTCTACTGTAAGGTTTCTCTTCAAACCTCGTCAACTCTATCGAAGCTCGAATTCAAATTATGCAAAATGTGTTGTAATAATTTCATAGTAATAATCCATACTAACATACAAACTACAAAATAGAGGTCATTTCTTTTTTCAAAATGGCGAACACTATATTAGCATGCTGATACAGAGTGTAATAGTGAAATAACACACACACACACACACACACACACGTACACACAAAATTTGTCCATCTGCTCATTAGGAATATTACAAACGAAAACGGCGTTAATTGTTTTTGTTACGTCTAATCATCTGATCATGTTTATAAATAATCCATAATTTCCCAGAAATCAGCAGAGTCAGGGACTTAAAAGAAACCAGAGTGGTGATGATGTCTTGTATGTCTTCGGGTTTTAAGTATGTTTATACACAGTTTTAACTTAAGTTTTTACATTTTGTTTAGTGTCACAATGATCATTTGTTTAGTGAGCAGGTATGTGTTTATTCTGCACTATATCATACTGTTATTATTATTATTATTATTATTATTATTATTATAAATTCCTCAAATTTGGTCATGATATTTTTCACATAATTTCCAATACTTTTTAATTATTATTTTTTCATGTACACACAAATAAACCAGTGTTTAGTCAGGACAATTTGAGTTCAATCCAGTACTATAGCAGCAAATGTATGTATCTTATATGCCTTTCTTTTTATTATTATTTCAAACTTTCATAAGCAGACTTGTATTAATTTACTTCTTTCGGAAAAATATGTTTGCTATCAATTTCTATTTTTTGTAAAATCTGTATTTACACTGCTCCAAAATTAAGGGAAAAATAGTCCTGGTTTAACTTGAACGGCCATACACACACACACACATATATCAAGCCAAACCAGGACAAAGTGTTCCCTTAATTTTCCCCTCATTATGCACATAATTACCTGTATTTTTTTTTATATTTACATTTATGAACAATTATCCAGTCAAGTTTTATGTTAATTCCATCATTATAATGATAATAATGATGCCATACTGTACCATAGCAGCATATGTATCTTATATGATGCTTACATGTATGGTGTGTACTCGTCCGGTTTCGTGTTTATGACGCTTCGCATCTTATTTTCGAACCATTCCGGACCCGTATATTATTATGTGTATCATTACCGGTGTATCGTCATCGCAGGGTGTTCAGTCATGTATTTGTTGCTACTCGCTATAAGGTAAAATCCTCCACACCCAGAATCTGTGATTTATTTCCGTTTCTGTGAGCTCTGTTAGCCGCAGATGCTAAGCGCATGTACCCTGACACTGCTATGGCAAATCTGTCTGTAAGGTTGTGCCTGTTTTCTTTTCCCTCCTAATGCTGAAATTTGAATATGATGCCTTACAGAGCTATGGCTCTTCTTTCCGTGTCTTTTTATATTCCCATCTGTCTTTTTACGATCTGTTTATCTGAGATAACGCCAAGCATGTGTCACTAGGAAATGTAGTTTAGCGAGGCATGTGCCGAGAATCGCTTTTGCGATGTGTATCGTGATGTTAGAAGTTTCAGAAATGGGCGTCACTGTGAATGAGTTTCATTTGGGAGAAAATGTCGAAATAAGTAGCTTTAAAAAAAAAAAAAAAAAAAAGATCTAGACAAGTTGGCCTTGTAGCGTTCTAATTGAAACATCAAGTAGCTAACCGCTAGCTATTGTGGAGATGAAAATGTGGACAATATGACAGATAATAATTACTCCCCCAAATGAAGGATTTCTTTACACATCTTTCTGATTACTAAGATTCTTATAAACTGTCATATTTCCTTTTGTTTATTCACAAAAATCTTTCCAGTCGTTATTTAACTAAACAGCAGAACGCCATTCGGTACTTGGCTCGCTAGTTATTTAATCAAAACCAACAATTACTATAAATCTTTTTTTGTTGTTGTTGTTTTGTTTAACATAGCCCATTTTGTCAGGAAGCTTGTTGAAGTTGCTAGCTAGCCTAGCATTGGTCAGTTTATTACTTAGTTATTAGTTAGCATGAATTTGATGCTAAAATCATATTTGTGTGTCATTTATTTCATTATTTTATGAAATTAGCTAGGTAATATAGGTCAACTTGACAGAACTTGCTAGCTAGCTCGTTTTATCTAGCTAGTCATTTATTTTAGCCAGCACCCTTCTTGCTCTAAGGGTTAGGGTTGAAAAACAAGCGAGGCTAATGCAACCTCACCTGTATGGCACTGGCTGAGGTAATGTTAGCTAGCAGGCTAGCTAGATATAAAAAGCAACATGTCATCGCCAACAGTCGTTTGTGTGCGTCAATCACGACAAGGTCTCCCGCCCCTCCCCCGAACTTACGAAGGCCAGCTTGCATTTTGCTACAAGAGTCTGACAAAGCAGAGTTGTTTGTATCTATGCTAGGATTTAAAAAAATCACGAGACATGCTAAAAGTGATGTAAATGATGAAGGAAATCCCAAATGAAACACATCAGATGTTCGTTAGCGTTTAAATTGCCGAGCAATGAGAGCAGTGAAATGTCATATCACGATAATATCGTAAACTGTGATTATTAGTCGATTATTTCGGCACCTGCCGAGCTGTAAAGCCTAACGACAGGCTGCAGTATTTTTTCGTTTGTTTGCTTGTTTGTTCGTTCATTTTTACATTTTCTTGCTAGCATTTAGTGTATTTAGTAGACGAGTTGCAAAGCAGACACGCAGAAAGAATCAGCAAGGCTTTCTGAATGTAAATAAACATTAAGATAGTCATTTAGCCTTTCACTACCTTTCTTTTTTTTTTCCTGGACTGAATTTTTTTTAATATAAATGTGCACTGTTCTTGTTTACTTCCTATTTCACAGGTTTGATAATATGTTTAGAAGAGTAGGAAATGGGAATGCAAGCTTTTTTTTTTTTTTACTTAATGAATAAATGAATCACAAAGCTTCGCTACTGTTTATGTACATTGTAATAAAGAGTGTAATGAAGTGAAATTAAGTGAAGTGAAGGAACTCTTCCTGTAGGGGGGCGCTCTCAGGGCTGTTAGTTTGCTCACATCTGTTTTTGTAATTACAAATGAGCAAAACCGCTGCATAAAGTGTTTCCATCCACCTGTTTTAATGCTAATTGTGGATTTGCGCATGAATAAAAACACAACTTAATATGTCATTAAGTATTTCCTCTTTTGTCAAATATAAATGACTTACAAGTTTCAGTAGTGCATGATTTGAATAGACTGTATAAAAAGACCTGGACAAACACTCCTGAATGTCACCCATACAGTAAGTTTTCTAAAAAGCAGTTTTGAAGCTCAGTTGTCGGAGCTCTAATCACCATCATCTTGGAAGAAGCTTCGCCAGACTAAACCATAGTTAATCTATAAATGTGCACATGGGCGGAACAAATGGAATCTGGCTGTTGATTGGAACATGCCTTACCCCAGTTACCACAAGCTAGCTAGCATAGCATTAGCTTAGGTAAAAAGCTAACTTGAATTTATATGTTAATACATTTGATTGAACTGTGTCATTCACACCCCTAATTTCTTGCTTATTCCAGTTAGCCGATTAGCTAAATGATGCATAGCAGTCAGCTAGCAGTTTGATACCTGCAGCTCCAGTACAAATACACGGCATTGGTGGTACCTAATAAGTGGTAACTTAGAAGTTGTAATTACCTCAGGATGTTCAAAAGGAGCAAGTGACTTGGCAACAAACGGACCAGATAACCCTCAATTGCTCAGATGTATAATGAGATAAAAAATGTAAGTCACTCTGGATAAGAGCGTCTGCCAAATGCCTAAATGTAAATGTACAGTGAGTACAGCAGGGGGCTCAGAATACAACACTGGGAGGCTTCAGTGCAGAGGGTGAGGAAGGCTTTGACATGTCTACCCATCCTTATTGTCTGTGGTCTGCCAGTTAAAGATCCTCTGAAACAGAAGTGGGCTATATATAGTATAAATTATTATTTTCTGTGTAAAAACATCATAAAAACTGATTGTGGTGGGTAATTAGGCAAATACAACCACAAACAAACAACAAATTTCCACCATGCCATTTTTTTTATTTAACAAAAATGAAGCCAAAATGGGGAGAAAAAAAAAGCCAATACTAAGTAAGTACCCCCTTCTGGTTGCACATAATTTAAGAGGGTAAGCTGCAGCCAGATGCTGCTAATCATCAGCCCTTGATTAATCAATCATCAGCAGGTGTGCATAAAAACACCTCTATAAAAAAATACCTCTATAAAAGCAGAAGTTTTGGCAGTTTGCTGGTCTGGAGCCTTCAGGTGTGTGTTAACACAATGCCAAGAGGGAAAGACATAAGCAGTGGTCTTAGAGAAGCAACTGCTGCCACACATTAATCTGGAAAGTGTTATAAAACTATTGCCAAATTATTTGGAGTTCAACATTCTACAGTGTTTATTCATGAGTGTAAAGCATTAAAAATAGTTGACAATATTCCCAGGAGTGAACATCCCAGAATATTCACTCCAAGGTCAGTCTGTGCAATGCTCAGAGAAAACAAGATCTACATCTCAGACCCTACAGGCCTCGCTGAGCATCTTAAATGTTAAAGGCAAAATTAGAAGAAGACTGAATAAGTACGGTTTGGAAAGTTTGCCAGGAGAAATACCCTCCCTCTAAAAAGAACATGGAAGCATGACTGAGGTTTGTGGTTAAGGTATTTGACTACTGATTGGAAGGTCCCAGGTTCAAACCCCAGCACCACAAAGTTGCACTTAACCCTTAAATGTGTAATGAGATAAATGTAAGCCGCTCAGGATAAGGGCGTCTGTTAAACGCGATGAATGTAAACTATAGAATTATTTACTTCTTATCATGTTTGTATAAGATCCAACCCTCGTTGTGTGTGTTGTCTTGAGCAGCCCTTCAGGATTAATGCATTTGAGTAACTCAGCAGCCTGGTGTTAATCTTTCTGTTTCGACAGGAAACGTAGCCTGGATGCACGTGTTGGCGGCGCGTGGGTTACGCGAGCATCCCGAGCGCCTCGGTGGTGAAGCATACTTCTGCTATGATGAGTCTCCCTACAAGAACTACAATGACTTTGACATGCAGTTCCTGTCTGCGTTTAACTTCCGCTTCCTGCGACTGCCGCACTTCGTGCTCTGGATGATAGCGTGCTTTAACGAGCTGCTGCTCTGGCTGCTGAAGCCCGTGTACAACTTCGCGCCCATCCTGAACCGCTACACGCTGGCCATCGTCACCACCTCCTTCACCGTGTGCTCCGACAAGGCCCTGCGGCACTTCGGGTACCGCCCTCTGTACGACTGGCAGCAGTGTCGCACTCGCACGCAGCGGTGGGTGAACACGTTCCCGCTGGACTCCGGTGGTAAGGAGGCGGGACGCACGAGGAGACATGAAGACGGGCGGAGACCTTTCCAAATACGGGCTTGATTCCTAAGAATTTGTTATTGATGGGTGGACACGCCCATATTTTATTAATAAGGAGGCAGTTAAATAAGTTTCTAACAGATTTATAACTCTAACTAAGTGGACGTGTAATACCTGACACACTGCTTAGAGTCTGATATCATCTAATTATTAATCAGTTTTTTTGTGTAATCATAAAGTCCACAGAATGTATATTACTGGTATTTTTTCCTAATCAACTTGCGAATCGAGTTTGTTTTGATAGTTTCGTTAGTCTGTAACAATGGAAGTAGAAGGCATTAAGTATTGTCCTATAAGTGTGTCTATAGTTAATAATAACTACAGAATTAGTATTCAGACTGTTGCGTTACTGGGAGTTTGATCATGATATGGGTGTGTACTGTTTCTCTGCTCGGTCCTCTGCTACATACAGTAAGTGCACTCAGTTGTGTCCTGACTAGCGCGAGTTATTTAGGCGCCATGGTTCTACTGTTGTGTCTGTTTTGTGTAGTGCTGCGGCACAGTTTGTTTCTGTGTTAGTTTTATTACTGTTACTGTTATTATGTTTGTGTGCTGTTGTGATTCCTGTTTAAGCTGCTGTTTGGTTACTGGGTTTGTTTCCCAAAGTCTTCATCTGTGATTTACACCGAGTCCGCAAACCCATCTTGAGATGTGGGTCTGCATCATGTACTGTACCTTTACATACATTAACGCTAGCTCCATTGTAGCGGGATTAGGGTTAGCGAGGGTTCGGGGTTACATGTTTTTGTCGAATGTGGTGACTTCAGTAGTGTGTACAGTTTGTGTGTAGTTTCAGTTTGAGTTTGTTTACTAGTTAGAAAACCTGGACGGGACGATAGAGGTAAACACTGTGCTTATTTGGGTTTTATGGTTTAGTCACAATGTGTGTGTGTGTGTCTGTGTAGCGTCAGTAGGTAAAAGGAATGCAGGGAATCCCTGGAAACAGGCAGCTAAACATCACAACAAGGATCTCAACTGCAGACCAAATGACACGTCCTGACAACGAGCACAGGCAGGCTGTGGTGGTGTGTGTGTGAGTCTGTGTGTGTGTGTGTGTGTGTGTGCGCCCACTAATAAGTCAATGTGTAGTGGGTGTGTCTGCCATGTCTGCGGTGTAATCCTGGCTGTCAATCATGTTAAATAACATTTTGCGGTGTTGTAGCGACTCCTGAATCCTGCCTATAGTCTATATACTATTTCTGTGTAAAGTTTGAGAGATCTTGTGTAGTGATTGATCTTCTTTACCTGAACTGTTTAATGCAATCTCATTCTTCTCTCTAATTAACACAACACCACAAAATTTACACTGTATTTTATAATTTGTTGTTTATGTGAATCAGTAATGAACGGCTCAGATGTTTGACAGATGAATCAATGAGAGCCACCTTGTGTCATTTCTACTGAATGTATAAGTGCTGATATATAAAAAGATAAATACTGAATTTTTTTTAAATCATTGAAAGGATTGATTTTCCTCCGGTGTCAGAGGTACTCCGCACAAAAATGTGACAATGTGAATCTATTTCCCTGTTACAGTAAACTAAATATTAAGTTATTCGTCTCACTTGTATTTATTTTTAAGTTTTTTTTTTTTTAGCTTTTTTTTTTTAGCATTTTTTATTATTGACAGATCTAATAGTAAAATTGGTCTATAAATATGTTTTAAACTATTATATTTATTGTAATCTTATAATAAGATAATCTTGTGTGTGTATATGTGTGTGTGTGTGTGTTTGCACTTCAGGTGTGAGAACAGGAGCTTATTTTGTATAATGAATGAAAAACAATTGCTCGTTGATGCATTTTTAAAAGGAAATCGTTGATAAATATGATGTTTATCAAATTCCAGGTCTGTGCCGTTCCTGGAAACTATGAATTCCTGGTGATTCTAGAATCAGACGTTTACTGGCTCTCAATCCATAATGAAAATCTTGCTATTAATACCTTTATTTTATTATTTTAATATATTTAATCAGCATCACTCTCGTGCTGTTGTACTGAATATCAGCGCGGCTGTGATGCGGTCGTAGGCACGAGGAAGCAGCCTGAGTACTGAAGATATCACAGCCATGCTGATATTCAGTACAACAGCACGGGCTCGAGTGTGATATCACTTTTATATACAACAGTTCCACAAGCACAGTTTATTTTCAGCAGATTATGATTTTTTTCTTTTTTATTTAAACAGTTATTTTGCTCCGCCCACACACGTCCTTCCACACCTAGTGGAACTAACTATCCGCGACTGGCGAAGCTGGCGAGCGACGGTTAGTGTAAATAACAGGAGCGATAATCTTACTGGTACTTTGCAGCCGAAAGCAGACTGAACTGTAACGCTTGAGAAAATGATTTTAGGAAATAGTGATGGATTACGTAACAGCGTTTGGAAGAGACGCAATTATCCAGAGTGATTTACATTTTATTCTCTTATCACATCTGAGCAGTTTGAGGGTTAAGGGCCTCACTCAAGGGCCCAACAGCGGCGACTTGATGGTGCTGGGGTTTGAACCTGCGACCTTCTGATCACTCGTCTTAACCACTGAGTTTCTCCTAACGTTGTCTTTAGGGAAGCTAAGATTAAAGTTAAGGGTGTTTGAGGAGCTCTAAAATCACGAGTTTAAAACCCACATGAGTTCGTGTCCCCCGGGTCGGGTTCGTGTCCCCCCGGGTCGGGTTCGTGTCCCCCGGGTCTGGTTCGTGTCCCCCCGGGTCGGGTTCGTGTCCCCCGGGTCGGGTTCGTGTCCCCCGGGTCGGGTTCGTGTCCCCCGGGTCTGATCTGTACCAGATTTAGATCGGATAAATGAATCAGTGAATTAATCACATTTGGAACCTATTTTGGGGGAAAAATGGTCAGAGGTACACACCCTGATTGTGGTGTGGAATTAATGACACTCACATGCAATAAACTGTACAACATGTGCGCAGACACACACATACACACACACACACACACTCCATGATTTTTAGTCATTTCATGCTTTCTTACTTTTTCCTTTCCTACAGCAGAACCCTGAAACACACACATGCTGTAATTGTTCTTGCACATTTCTGGTGGCCTGCAGCAGCTATCCATCACCAGCGTGTAGCTCCGCCTCCGACATGCCCCTGTTCTGTAATAAATAATGTTTTCCTGGCAGGGAGTCAAGCGTGCTTTTAACCTGAGAGCGAAAATGCAGGTTGACATCACAAAATGAAATGACATGAAATGTTTCTGTTTGCTTTTCACAGTCTATTTCCAATCTCTCTCTCTCTCACACACACACACACACACACACACACACACACACACACACACACACACACGAGTATCTCCACATCAGTGTCCAGACCACAGGACTGACAGAATTGTTGCTGTGTGTTGTTGTTAAGATTTTGCTCCATATCAGGGAAAATAACTC
>JAQMYI010000015.1:3580299-3591963 GCA_030014275.1 Clariallabes melas
TGTAATTTGGCCACATTTTGATGATGTGGGACCGATGTACACATTAAAATCAAGTAAATTCAAAGGATTATTTTTTTCAGTGTAGGATGATTATATAGACTATATAGATTTTTGTATTCATTTCACTCAGGAAAACTTGCTTATTCTTAATGAACTCCAGTAAGTTAATAAAATTTTCACGTTTCACAATTGTTATTAAAGAAATAGCATACCATAATGATCTTAAATTTGTTATCATAATACAATAATATCATAATACTGTAAAAAAAAAAAAAAAACTTTCTTTAATCGAATCTTGATTACTTGATAAGATAATAAAGGGATACGGATCAAAAAGACAGACACAGCATTTATTAGGCTTTAATAATTCTTTATTAAGCCATAAGCTTACTATGAATACTGTTTATATATCATTATTCATGTAAGCAAACTCCACACCAGATCATTGATATCAATAGGAGTATGGAAATCAGCCAATTAATTACCCTAAATAGTATGGCCAAAAGTTTATGGAGCCCTCATACAGTATAGAAAGAAAGAACGAAAGAAAGAAATTCACTCTAAGCTTTGATTAACATACACAATATGGTGGTCAGTTCATGTGTGAAAATTATTCATCATGCTCCCAGAACCACTTTTTCACAACTTGTGTCCTGGAAAAAATAAATAAATGAATAAATAAATAAATAAATATATATGCCATCAGGAAAGAAAAACCCTACAGATGTGATAACCTGGTCATTTAAGACATTGATGTCATTGCATTGCCACATAACATTTCTGAGTTTAGACCTGACAAACTGAAGCATCACCAGATCACAGTGGGTACTATGGTTGCATCCCTTCATGTGCTTCCCTTCTTACCCTGACCCACCCATCCCTCTGGAATAGGGTTCATCTGAACTAGATTCAGGTCCAGTGGCCTACCTCCATTTCTCCAAAGTCCAATTTTTATGCTCTGTAGCAAACCGAAGCCGATTTTTCTGATGAGTTCAAGTGATTTTTGTCTGTTTAATTCTCATCACATTTTGCGTAGATGGAAATATCATTTTTCATGATGCACCTTCACCATGCATCAAAGTAATCTTTTTTTTTTTTTTTACTTTTGTGATGTTGCCAGGTCAGCACAATCCATTCTGTTAAAAAAAAAAAAAAAAATTGGGCAGTTCTTAACCCAAATCCAATTATTTCATCAGTCTCCATAGTTGATTTCTTTTCTTGATTCAGCCCAATAATTTGATCCTTCTGAAACAACTTCTTTTAGCCAAGCAGCATAATAACTGCTACATTTCCTGGAAGACTTTCCACTAGATTTGGAAGCGAGCAATGGGGTTTTGTGCCCGTTAAGTCAACCAGTGTGACATTTTTGTGGAAGTTGCTAGCAGAATGTGGCTGTCCATCAGTTTAAAGTAATGACAAAAATAAAAAATAGGTTTTAACCACAGGAAAGGAAATGAGCAATCAAGGAAAAATGTGCTTTGTCAGTTTAAATTCAATCAGTCCCTTATACTAATTACTAGGAACAGGCTGCTCTGACAGAGTGTGGAGGCTGAGAAATTGTTGCCTGCAAAGCTCTGTACAAAGAACTTCATCACAGCATACAGTGCTATCAGTTTAGCTCAAATTCTATACCAGTGGAGGCCTTTTTAAGCCTTTCAGTGTCGTTAAAGTGTTGAAGTGTACAATACTGTGCAAAAGTCTTGACTCCCCCTCATTTCTTCATATTAAATTAAATTAAATGATGTAGATTAAATTAACACATGTTTTAATATGACAGGCTGTAAAATGCATAAAAGATACATATATAAAATAATTGGTTGTTTCTGTAACAACAACCTCAGCAGCAACCTCATTTCCCCTCTCGTCTGTTTCAATCACAAAGCAATCAACATCACCAGTATCTTGGATTGCGAACATAATTCGTTCCGGAGATCTAAAAACTCTATATCAAAGCAATTTTCCCCAATAAGAAATAATGGAATTCAGATAATTCATTCCACAACCTACTGTGTAGGACGACTTTCTCACACACACACACACACACACACACACACACTGAATCACTGCTCTCTGACAGAGAGTCTGGTTACTATAATCTTCTTTTTTTTGCGTGACTTCAACCAGAAACCCTCTCTAATCTCACTAGCTTTTGCCTCCTTTTAAGGAATTTCGCGTAAATTGTTGTTAAACACATTAATCTCACGCACTACTACAGCCTTTTTAACCTTTTTAGGGTTACTAAAGAACAGTCACTACATTTTGACATGAAAAAAGCTTTTATGCACACACACACACGCACACACACACACACACACACACACACACACACATATATATGTGGTCACAATGTTTAAATAAACAGTACACACCGAGCATGGGAGATGATTACACGCAATCCCGCAGCACATGAGAGAGAGAATAACCATTAGCTCTTTTGTGATCAGGTGACGCTCGGCAGACAAAGTGTATGCATACTACAGTATTTGTATTTCAAGACCTTTAACATTTATCAAGTTAAAATTGAATACAAATTTTTTGCTCGTCTTGCAAAACACTTGACGACCAAGTTACTCGCAGTCCAAGGTTTCGCTGTGTACTAATCACCAGACTAATCATCTGTCATCATCGGCACTGGCCCATGGTTTAAGTTTTTAATGCTTGAATGATTCGTATCAGTTAACACTGTGCCTTGCACCTCCAGGGTCCGAGTTCGATTCCTGGCCAGACTTGATTCCTGTCTCTGTGTGCATGGAGTTTGCATGTTCTCCCCGTGCTTGGTGGTTTTTTTCCAGGTACTCCGGTTTCCTCCCACAGTCCAAAGATATGCAGGTTAGGCTAATTGGCATTTCCAAATTGCCCGTAGTATATGTGTATATGAGTGGGTGTATATGTGTGTGTGCCCTGCGATGTATTGGCACCCTGTCCAGGGTGTACTCTGCCTCATGCCCTAAGTCTCCTGGGATAGGCTTCAGGTCCCTGTGACCCTGAAGACAGGATAAAGCGGTATAGAAGATGAGTGAGTGAGTGAGTGAGTGAGTGAGTGATTCGTATCAATGTGGCGTAACAAACAAAAAGCATTCCTCTGAAGCTGCTCAGGTACAGGAACTGGACTGAGAATGAACCCCAGAACTTTGCCAAAAATAAAAGCAAAACGTCATTTAAGACTACATTAAAAATACAAGAAAGTCTGGCTCTTTGGAAAAAAAATTGAAGAAATGAGGGTTTAGAAGATTAAGACTTTTGCTCTTTATTTTCACTGTACTTCAAGTTCCTATAGGAATCGCAGCATGTTCAAGCATGTGAGGTTTCACAGAGTTCTTCAAACTCATCCAAATAAAGATACCAGTTGGAATAGGTTTCTGCTCAGATTTGTAGATTCATTTTAGTGCTTTTGGACCAATTAGCACATTCAACAACTCTAACAGAGACTCCTTTTGCAAAGTCATGCAATGGTTTAATGTTCGCTTTAATAATGCAGTGCAGTGCCATTTCCAGCAACTAAAGCCATGGTTTAAGAGTTCTCTGTTTAATGAGGCACTAGTATTGTTTTGCATGTATTTTGTATTGCTGTGCAGGCGTTCAAAAATCCTAATTTTTTAACTGAACAAGAAAAATGAAAACAAAATGAAGCGAAGAAACAAGTGCTGCATATGAACCACATGGACATGGCACCAGTGGTGGTCTATGCATTTTTAATGTTACTTTTTCAATAAAATATCTTATTCCCAATGTTAATGTAAGACATATTCTGTATTCTCATCATCACCACTAGCATGGAATAAATGCATGGATTCCCAGCAGAACGTCTCGAGCCATGTTTTTTCCTCACCTGCACACACCAGATTCGGAGGCACTTCTATAATTTCATTCAGACACAAACTTGTTGACACGTAGCCACCATAAAGCCGTAGGAGGTTGCCGGTTCCAGGTTATCAAAACGGCAGCCCGTAAAGCAGCAGTTACACTCTTATCACACCTGTGCAGCTCGCTGTCATGTCACCTATCAAAAATGTCAGGCTTTGGATCGGGCCATATGGGCAGCGATGTGGCCAAGCCTGCTGCGGAGAGGAAAGGCCATGTGCCAATCAGCGCATTAGGTGTATAGGAAAATGGACAAAAGAGAAAAACAAAAAACTGGAAATGATCTACTGTGACTGACGTGAATGGTTTTTCCAGGCGGCCCGCACTCATTTTGATCTGGTTTGGTGATATTAGAGGTGCTGACCTCACAGGCGGAGAAAAATATCTGAATTTTACTACAAACCTTAGAGAATGTCAGCTAGCAGCATAAATAATAAAACATGCATTGGCGGAATTGATGTTTAACTGCATGCTGCAGATGTCTGGATTAATAAGTAACCAGCTGACCAAAAAGAAACAAAAAAAAGGAGTCTTTACAGTTTTATTACAAATTGGTTACCAAAGCAAGAACACAAAATACTCACTATATTAATTATTGTACACTATACTCCCAGAAGTATGTGGACACCTATTAATCACATGCATACTGTATGTATACCGTCCCCAAACTGTTTCCTAATTTGGAAGCATACGATTATATAAATTGAATAAGTCATTGTAAACTTACTCACTCATCTATATTAAAACTTTATTCTGTATTCAGGGTCACAGGGAGGCTGAAACCTATTCCAGGAGACCCAGGGCACGCTAATCCATCGCAGGACACACACATACACAGATACACACACTCACATGCTCATTCACACACTACAAGCAATTTGAGAACGTCAATTAACCTAATCTGCATGTCTTTGGACTGTGGGAGGAAACCCACCAAGCACGGGGAGAACATGCTCCATGCACACAGTCCCCGGGGCAGGAATCGAACCCGGACCCTGGAGGAGCAAGGCGATGGTACTAACCACTAAGCCTTCGTGACACCTAATTGAAAGATGGAAAATTAAAATTTCAACTAAGAAGCCCAAACATGTTTACAAATGACAAAACTCCTATGCATGAAGAAGACACGAAGAATACCTTAACCCTATTGAACACCTGATAACTGTGTGCCAGGTACCTGACCTCATTAATGCTTGTGTAGCCAAATGTTCAACAACCACATACATCTACAATAATCAAGTGTCCACAAACTTTTGGATTTATAATAGACTTGAAATAAAAATTTGAATTAGACAACAAGGAATTCTTTATCCTAGGTGAAAACTTAATGTAAAAAAAAAAAAAAGGCTTAGTGATCAGCACTGTCGCCTTGCACCTTCATTCGATTCCTTCTACTGTACATTACTAAAACATACAGATTAGGATAAGGATGCATTAAATTAGATATTTGTTTTCTTCCTTCAGGAATCTTGGAGAAGATTTCAAGACTACATAAAAAAATACAAAAAAGTCTAGATAGAAAAATATAAAGAAATGGTTGAGTAATAAAGTGTTTTATAAAGGAATTGCTAAAATAGTGGTCAGCTAATTTTACAGACTAGACTGGCTTTATAAGAACTACTGCGCTGAAACTTTACTTCTGATGTGATCATGACAGTTGGAGTTTTAGAAAGAAAATCACATGATGAGGTTACCTCAACTATCCTGAAGAACTTGCTTTTTCTTTCCTTTACTCTCTTTTTTAACATCGATTCGCTTGCTTCCATTATTGCAAGTAATTGCAGACAGTCTCAATTATGCTTTTTTTTAAAAAAAAATCTGAATAGTGGTCTTTTACTTAATATCCTCCTGTCTTTAACAGCATACAGAAAATTTTCTCCTTAACATTTAATTAACCTTCAGTAACCACTTTATTCTTATCAGGGTCACAGCAAATCTGGAGCTTATCCCAGGAACAAGTCCACTCTGGATGGAATCATAGTGTACAGTATCAACACACACACACACACACACACACACACACACACACACACACCAGAGGTCCGACCCCGGATGGGTAGATTAGAATACGAACTGCAAAAACAAACAATAAAAACAGTTTATCACCTTCTTGGTGACCATGATCATGACAAAGCATGTGACTGACTGATCGACTGTATCTTAGGCTCCGCCCATGCCCCTCCCTCTCAATTAAATCAGGGGGTGCAGACAGCATGATGAGCACGATGGACAAAATAACAAGATTGCTTCTCAAACACCTAAATGTGTTTGCCAAAAAATAAAATAAAATAAAACAAACACTG
Organism: Clariallabes melas; assembly: GCA_030014275.1. Classification (NCBI taxonomy): domain Eukaryota; kingdom Metazoa; phylum Chordata; class Actinopteri; order Siluriformes; family Clariidae; genus Clariallabes; species Clariallabes melas. Next base: position 3,586,464 of record JAQMYI010000015.1, read on the forward strand.
AGCGTATGATTAAAACAAAGAAATATTAAAAGAAAAACAGCATGGTTGAAAAAGAAATAAAAGAAAGGAATTTTCTTCTTCCTCTTAGTGGCAGTGACTGACTTGTTATTTATTTGTAACATTTATATAATAATAATAATATTAATAATAATGATGATGATAGAAATGTATCTAGAATATCCTACATCTATCTAGTAGTGCTGAGGGAATGTGGGCGTGGCTAAGTGTTAAACAGAATAATTAGGGCTTTTGGTGTTAAAAAGTAATTTTCAGTTTTATTCTTAGACATTTTTTCCCCTATACATCCAATGAAAATTTTAATTATTAGAATATCATTTGACTGATCAGTATCTTTTTATTTTAAAGGCAACATCCCGTGTCTTGTTTACAAAAGTAAGAAAGTCTGCGAAAGTCTAAATTCTGAGAACACTTCCTGATGTGATATTACAGAAGACCGGGTTGGAAACCTGAACGAGATGCTAAGCACATAATTAGATCTTTTTTTTTGTTTTTTCCCCAGGACAGAATTTGATGGTACAGTTCTCTTTATATTTACTCTAATATATTAAATTGTGATTAAATTCAGCCCCATACTCTTCAAACATGACGTGCGTGACCTACACAGGCAGTGATGGCATCACATAATAAGTTAAGACTAAAAGAGAGAGAGAAAAAAAAAAAAAAAACCAGCTCACACAAACACACACAGTAAAAGGTCCCTGCACCACAAAAGTCAAAACCTCCGGGTATAAATGTCCAAAAAGCTAACTATGTGAGAATTTGTAAAAAAAATTATTTTCAGTTTTGGTCTTAAATTTTTTTCCCCCGTACATACAATTAAAATTTTATTATTATAATCTAAAGGTAACATCCCGTGTCTGGGGATAAAATCTTAGACACAAAGACGAGACACCTGTCCTTCTAAGACTCTGTTTTCTTTTAGTTAGAAATATTTATAATGCTTATTTTTTAATGATGTTTATTTTATCGTATATTTAAATGTTTACTGTTAATGAGATTTACACTTCTATACAACGTATTAGAATTGTTTATTAGAGTAATCATTAATACTATAATTATATCTAATATTTTATTATTATTATTATTATTATTATTATTATCATCAATAATAATAATAATAATAAAAGCATAGACAGAATTAATATATTATTTAAATATTCACATGTTGTATTATTATTAATATTATTATCACTATTATTACTGAAGTATACTTAGTAACACCATAAGCACTGGAGAATTATTTTATAAATCACTATGATCTGAAAAGTTAATACTAACAGCGAAATCTCCAACCATCTTTTTCCAGACCCTGATTGTATGTTTGATTCCTGTTATTTACTGCCACTAAAAAATTAAAGCGCCCTCTGGTGTTGGGGGGAAACAAATGAAGGGAATGAAAGGATAAAAAATAAAAAATAAAAAAAAAACCTGAACCTGAGCATTTTGTCATCCTGCCAGCAGGGAGCGCTACTAAAATGAGTTCAGCAGGTTTGTTTTTACGCATTTTCCACCGTTGACCGTCTTTTGACCTCTGACATCATCAACGCTGTTAGAGTCTGTATCATCTTCATTCCGCCAGTCTAGCTTTAGTGGCGTGAGCTCGGGTGCGGTGACATCACCATCCTATACACACACACACGCACATACAGTGGGTTAATTGTGACATGCGTGTGGTGTACATGTTGTGAGATGTTTTTAGCTTTCTGATATGTGATTTGAAACACAGCTGCAGTGTTCTGAGTTTTACCTGCGGTTTGGAGAAATTTCTGTTGATGCACCACTGCACAAAGTACTTATTCGCCGCTTCCAGATTCTTCTCGTCTGTTTTTTTGCAGTAAACTCGGATCAGCTGCTCGGCAAATTGCTCGGGCAACAACTTGGACACCTGCAGCAGTTAAACACATACAGCAAAGTGAGTAAAATACACAAAGTGGATTACGGGTATTCTGTATGCTTTATGATTATGATTTGAGAACATCAACAATAAACAAGAAGGAGAGGAGAAAGAAGAGCTGGAGAGAGTGAGAGAGTGAGATGAGCAAAATGAGGATTAAACAGGAAGAAACATAGATAGATGAAGAGGAGGAAGAAGAAGGAGGAGAAGAACAGGGGGAAGAAGAACATCAGTGAGAAAGATGAGGAAGAAATAAGAGGAAGAAGAAGATTAAGAGTAGAAGAAAGAAGATAGGAGAGTGGGAGGAGAACAGGAGATAGAACAATAATTAAAAGAAGAAGAAGAAGAAGAAGAAGAAGAAGGGGGGAATGATGAAAGAAAGAAAAATGCAGAAAATGGAAGAAGAGCAAAATAAATATAAAGAGTAAAAAGTAGGAGACAAAGGAGGAGCTTTAAGAGAGGGAACAGTAATACAGGGAATAATAAGATGAACAAAAAGTAGAAGAGAAAGAAAGAGTAGGAGGGCAAAGAACAGGTGAGATGAGGAGAAGAGCAGGAAGAGAAAGAGCAGGATGAAGAAGAGAAAGAGACGGAGAAGACGGAGAAAGAAGAAGAGGAAGAGAAAAGAAGGAAGAAGAAAACAGAAGGATTCTTGCAGTAACGAGGTGAACACCTGGTTCTTGCGGATCTTGATGGCTTTAGTCGGGTCGTTCTTGCAGTAGAAGTAAACGTTGTTCACAGGGTTCTTCTCCTTCATTCCGTAATCCATACAGATCACCTGTGACATCATCAGCAAGAGTCAGGTTACTCCCCAAAGTCTAACTGTACACAGCATGAGGACTTCACTATTCGAACCCTATGAATGATGCCGACGTTGTTTCCCCATGGTGAGGCTGACCTGCATGGAATTGTCCTAATATATTCCTCACACTTACATTGACTACGAAGTCCTCAGGCATCAAGTCCACCACAGTGCTCTCAGGTTTGCACTCGGACACCTCGCTGGCCCACTCGGATAACATTTCCTGAATGAGATACAACGCAAGCAGGAAATATTAATGCTTCATAAAGTAAATCCTGAAAATTAATAAATATGAAACCTTACAGGTCTTAAATGTACTGTTCATTTTATTGACTATATTTTGCTAATTCTATTATTTCCTTTTGTTATTTTACCAGAATAAAAAAAAAATCAAAACACACAAATCAATATTATCAATAATATCACTATTAGTAGTAGTATTATATTATAACTAAATACTATACAGCTTATAATAAATAATACATTGTTGTTGCTGCTGTACCAAATGTAAAGCAAAAGTGGCCATAAGGTTTTTATTAACTCACACAGATTGTCACAAATTAATTAAAAAGATTTGCATAAGTACTAATTTACCAACAACAGCAGCAGCAATTAATCATTAGTAATGTAATGTAATGTTAATAAATACATTTATTAACTACATTACATTACACAAAACAGGAGCTTGTTTAGTAGCAATGAAGTTTCTGTGTGGAAATTCTGAGACACCTACAGGCCGACACACCCACACAGGCTCTAGACCAGGATAAAGTTTTAATCTGGGTGTGGAAACCAGTTGCCCTACACACTAAAATATTTTAATAGTATAATTATAGCGACGAGTTGAAATCTGCTGTGTGCTTGTTTGTCCCCTTTCCCATCTCCTAGTTAGACCCACTCCGACACACACACACATTTATGACATTTACATGCTCCGAAATAATTTAAACTGCAGTAACTGTATACAGTAAGTGAGCTTTGTGACCTCTGACACGTCATAGTGATTGTTGGGCGTGGTCTGCCCCACACATTTGTACAGACGCCTGCAGACGATGTTCTGCAGGATGTCCTGAGCTTCGGAGAGTGCCGGATCGGACGAGTACAGGATCTGCTCGAAAATGTGATCTGTGGAGAGGTCAAGAGGTCAAAAACAAAACATGAACGGCCACAGCGATGATCTTGAACATAGTGTCACTTTTACAGCTAAAAGTTTCCTATATTGTATCATTTTTATTATTTCACATTTTATATTCCTTACTTGAATATTTTCTTTTTATTATTTTTAGGTCATGGGCGGGTGTAAAAACATTTCACTGCACATCATACTGTGAATGTGACAAATAAAATTTGAATCTGATTTGACTACTTACTCTAAATCTGATTTGATTTACTGAGTGGCAGTAACGGACAGGATAAGGAGTGAGTATCCTAGAGGGACAGTGCAGGAAGGACGGTTTGGGGACAATGTTAGAGAGGCCAGGTTAAGATGGTGTAGACGTGTGCAGAGGAGGGATGAGGGGTATATCGGGAGGAGAATGTGGAGCTGAGAAGGGGACGGCCCGAGGGGAGGTTTATAGATGTGGTGAGGGAGGTTGGAGTGACCAGGGAAGACGTGGTAGACAGAGTTAGATTGAGACAACCCTAACAGAAGAAGACGAAAGAAAACGTAGAAATGTAAATGTTAAACGCTTGTATAGGAAGTTAGTTTGTATTGTTTTTTTATGAGAAAACGAATGTTATAAGGAACGGGCTACATCTAATTACTCGCGTTCAATTTTGTTATAAGGTATAAAGCCGTAAAATTATGACGCAACCTTTTTTTTTTTTTTAAGGTTCAATGCGATATAGAATCGGGATATCGTATAAAATTGTGATTATCAAATCAGGTATTGTGGTCCCTGGTGATTCCCATCCCAAGTATTGTGTTATATCTCTCAGATCAACTGCCTCTAAAAAAAAAACAGTCAAGACAACTAGCAAGTTGCTTATCAATTTATTTATTTTTTGCTTGTCTGTCTGTATTAACGATGATTTAACTAAAATAGCTACCCAAATATTAAACAACATTTTGAAAGCCTCCACGCTCTGAGATGAATACTGAGCTCAGTAAATGTGGTGTGTATTGTGCAACTGATCAGCATCGTGTGTGTGTAATAAAAGGTAATAAAGATCTGACCTGTGAGTTTGCTATAAGCCTCCATGTCATCAATGGCTTCTGAAATTTTGTACATTTTTCCTGAAGAGCCCCGAATCTGGATGAAAGGATCTGCCTTTACCAGCGCTTCTGTTATCCTGAAACACATACACACATTACTTTTTGACTCCACAGTAAAACGAATTGATCTTCAATGTGATGATACAGCAGGTCACTGTGAACTGATACATGTTTGATTGTTTAGCAATTTTTAAAATGCTTTAAAATAGCACTTTCAGTGCAATTATAATGACGGATCCATATGCTTGGTGCTAGAACCCCGTGCTTGGTGGGTTTCCTCCGGGTACTCCGGTTTCCTCCCACAGTCCAAAGATATGCAGGTTAGGCTAACTAGTGTTCCCAAATTGCCCATAGTGTGCAAATGAGTGTGTGAGTGTGTGTACTGTATGTCTGTGCCCTGCGATGGATTGGCACCCTGTCCAGGGTGTACCCCGCTTTGTGCCTTAAGCCTTTTGCCTTTTGGGATAGGCTCCAGGTCCCCGAGACCCTGATTATCTCTAAGATTCTGGAAAAGATAGTAGCGGAGCAGCTATGCTCATATCTACATAGAAATAGCATACATGAACTG
>JAQMYI010000015.1:3635066-3654834 GCA_030014275.1 Clariallabes melas
GAGGTGCGGGAGAAATTGAGGTCGGGAATTTACATAATTTAATGGTCGCGGGGCGGGTTGTAAAAATAGATACAGTGTTGCGGGGCGGGCTGGGGCGGGCCAAATAATTTCATAAAAGCGGGATCCGCGGGTTGGAAAAATACCCGACCCGCCCATCACTAGCAGGTAGTATTTTTTGAAATCCTGAGATTTAAATACAGAACTAATACCTCATACTAATACCAGTATTACAAACATTGTAGTAGTGATACCGATAAGAACAATAATTCTAAGAAGGTATAATTGTTTGTATATATTTTTGTACATTTAAATCACATCTCTTCACCATGAGAAACAAACAGGATTTAAAAAAAAAAACTTTCTTCTGTAGATGAAATACAGGAGCGACACACCAGATGCCAAGAAGAGGAAATACAGCCCCATGTGATGTGTACACACACCGAACGCACTAACAGTCCACATCATGTCACACTGAGCCATAATTAACACCGAGTGTTAGGATTGTAATCAGTACAATTCTTCCTTCGATTATTTCGCACGCTGCATCTCTTAGTGTTAAGTAATGCCTTCTTCTGTAATATAAATCCACTGTGGAAAATGTCTTTGATGTCTTTGACAAAATCTTCACCACAGTGTGGTGTCTCACAGCCTTTACTTTCAGGAAAAAATTGCATATTGTCAAGAACAATCAAAAATAGTTTCTTTTTTATTTTCATTTATTATTTTTTTTTATTATAAGAGTTATGTTTACTTTATACTTCACTGTCATGAATCATAGTCCTCGAAAGGACTGTGTGTGTGTGGAGGAGGTGTGTATGGATGTTGTTGATTCTTGTTGTAATAAGTGTAAAATATTAGACAGCATATAAGGGTTTGATCGTTATCTTTTTATTATGTTTTGTGAGGGACGGCAGATTATTCAGGATTAGATTAAAAACAAAAAAGGCTTTTTTATTATACAGAAAACATATAGCAATATTTTACCTGAATGATGTCATTATCTATGACTGGAATCAAATAACAATGATTATGATTGTTATATAGTGTAAACCTGTTAATTCAGATTTCTCAAGATTTTGGGTGTAAAATTATCGACAAGGTGTGTCACTCTGTCAAACACTAGAGACGTTCAATCTCCGTTCTGTATTCGATTTCTTTGTGCCTGATGGTGTTCGCCTGATGGTGTGTGCATTATTAGGGATTAGTTATATTTCTTGTTCAAATCACGATCACTCGTTTAGCATGATTGATACTTAGCTATGTTTTACTGACCAATCCTTCAATTGTCCGTGCTTAATTTTTTTCTTAACATTATCTTAGCTAGTGAAACGATGAATCCTAGGCAACATGATTTGAGTCAAGGGTACGACGAGCTAGTTAGCTAGCTAAATAATGTGACTGTAGAATTATTCCGGAATCAAGCCGTGTGTGTTGTGTTAAATCCTGTTGCTACATATCAAAAAGTCACAAGCCAACAGGAAATGGCGGCGTGTCTGGTTTCTGATGGACAAGATGGGTGGGGAAAAAAAAAAAGCGATGTATATACATTTTCTCTCCAGGGAAATATTTATATTTTTGTAAGTGAGGAGGCCTTTTAATGAACTGTTTTATGAGCAGAGATTTTAAAAGAAAAGAGCCAATGCCGTTAGAGTTACGTTACTCCTGTATTGTTAATTGTTTGTAAATGTAAAATGTTATATAAATGACAAATAAAGCATTGGATAGCATTGTACACCGTACCAGAAGCGACAGATACTAGCTTGAGCTTCAGTCTCTCTTCGCTGTGCTTGTGTGACTGAATGTTAATCCAGGGTGATAAATCATGAGAAACCTTCTGCTTGCACCACACAAATATTGTTGCATTCAACTTAAAATGAGAGAAAGCCGTTCTAATCAAATAAACTTTTTTGTCAGATTCAGCGAATGTCTCCTCTACGTCCACTAGATGTTAGTTGTGTGTGTGGGCTAAACAGAAATCTGTTTTTTCATACACAACTCCTGTTCTGTAAGTGAGACAAAAAAGATGTTGGTGCAGACATGACCCACTCCCAGCAGATCAGCAACAAGGAGACGTTCATGTCCATGCACAGGGCAGGCGAATGGGACGCCTGAGCAAGGGAACCTGAGCAAACTTTTCCACACTGTTTATTATAACACACACACACACACACACACACACACACACACACACAGCTTCTTTTATTCTCAACCACAATCACAAAATGTGGGCTGCATTTTTTTTTTTATTATGTTTGTTTGAGATAAAAATCGACAATCACTGAGCAATGACCACGAAAGGTGGATGGAATTAAAAAAAAAAAAAAAAAGGCATTTTAAAGTCCAGCATTTGTACAGCACATGCATTTTGACACAACACACGACGACAATACAGAAAAACACAATGCCATGGTGTTACATTCAGGTTTAAAAAATAATAATAATAATAATAAAAGGTCCATGTTTTCCAGCATGGAACGATCAGCCAGGATTGACTTTACAGGAACATTCCACAGTTTTTTCTTTTTCTTTAAATAAGAATAAAAAACCTTTATTTTTTTTTTGTTTCACATTGTGTTTTAAGATGATTTTGTGAAGTTTGTGCTTGTAAAGCAAGATACAAAACAAAAATGACCTGTTGCATCGTGCTAAATTGGAGGCTCTCCATTTGCCTTACTTGTGGGCTACACTAGCCTTCAGTGCAAAACTAAAAAAAAAAAAAAACTATGTTTGGGATACTGATTTTATTTCTGTATGATCCAGTTGCTTATTAAACACATCTGAATCCCTTTTCTGTAGCTGGGAGAAGGACAGATTTTAAATACTACTATATATATATTTTTTTTTACTAGTAGATAATAAATAGTGCTATCAATATCTCTTATCTGTTAAACCACATTGCCATTAAATTTTTTAATATGATCAGTCAGAAGCCATTGATTAAATCTGATTAATTTTGATTAAATTAAGATCAATTGTTATTCTACGCACATTTGTAGAACAAGATGGGTAAATGGCATGCCCTGGGATGTGCTGCTAATGAAAAATAATCTACTTAATGTGGTGGTAGTAGTAGTAGGCGACTTAATCTATGACCTTTATGTGTTTAATATACACTCCCATGCTGTTCTGTAAGTCGCTCCAGATGAGGGTGTCTTCTTTAAACGTAATAAAAATAAGCAGCTTAAATTCAACAGTATATTACTGTTTAGTCAGTCGTATCAAAAATTCCATTTGTTTATCTACTTTTCATGAGTTTATTTTTGCCCGGATTTATAAGAACTTCAGAAATCCTGAATTTCTTGTGTAAATAAATCCATCCAGGTCATTTTTGTATTGCATGCTTTTCCTAATATAGACACTAAAGTCATTTTAAAACATTCAAACCTTTTTTTCTGAGGGGAAATTCACGGTTTTATAATGCAGTTCCTTGTAAAGAACATTGTCACACATTCAAATTTCAATAACACATCAATGAATCTTTTGCCATTCTTTATTTTATTTTGTTTTATATTTTTATTTTATATTGTATACAAGTTTAAGAAGAGAACAAGCTTCACTTGTTAAATTTTTCATCTTATTATTTTTTTTCTCATTTAGGGTCTAAAGGTCTGAGTGCACAACCCAATCTGATTTTTAAAACTTTGCTAGTTTGAGTACTATGAATTAGCTACAGTATGTTACATTATATTACATTATATTACATAGTGTTTAATAACTGCCGATATTCGGTTGTTGTGCACTCAGAGTGTTGGACCGTTTTCATATTTATTTATTTTATGGTTTTTTTTTTTTTTTTTTTTTTTTTTTTTTTGGGACGTTAGTTTGCTTTCGTACATACAGTCAGGGGACGTTACTAATTCTCCTGACGTCTGAACATTCATTCATCTACAAAAACAGTGCTATAGGACTAAAACACAGACTGTAAAAAGGCAGCTTGATTTCATATGGCTAGATTTCATCATTTTCACCAAAAACAAAATCTCTGCACCGATAATCGTAACACGAGATACTATGGTAATCACCAAGGACTGTGATCTTAGCGTGGACGCCGTCCCCGGGGAGCAGGCTGCCTAAGTAGCCCATGTCTTCTAAAGATGTTTGCAAGGCAATCCCATAACCCATGATAATGGTGATATTAAAGTTCTTCACGTGTCTTGTTTGACCTGCACACACTTTATATCAGTACTTCGATGGGTTCTGAATCATAAACCTGCATTTGGTTGACGGTAATATTATATTTTGGTGTTTGTACAAGATTCAATAATAATTAATACTAGTTCGTTTCAGCATTATTTTCTGGTACTGGGCAAAAGTCTTGAACCCCCCTTTAGTTCTTCATATTTTGCTTCCAAAGAGTCAGACATTCAGGTATTTTTAATATAATCTTTAGGATTAGTTCTCCAAGCTTCCCAAAGGACTGTCATGGGTCTCGTTTCCAGTTCAGTCCCTGTACCCAACCAGTTTCAGAGGAATGTTTTTTGTTTTTTAAACCACACAGTGACCTATGAATTATTCAAGTCATTAAGAAGAACATCTAACTTAAGGCATGAACCAGTGAGAAGCATGTGCAGATGTTGACATATGATCAGGCCGGTGATTAGTATACTGATGATGCTGAATGCGTGAGTGGGTAGAACAGATGAGAGGGGAAATGAGGTCGCTGCTGAGGTTGTTACATAAACAACCAATTTTTATATTGCATCTTTAGGCACTTTGCAGCCTGTCACAGTAAAACGTTTGATTGCATTTTTTTTTTTTATTCAACGTTATTTATTTAATTTAATATGAAGAAGTGTGTGTGTATTGGGGGTGCTCAAGACTTTTGCTCAGTGCAGTGTTTTTAGGATTAAAAAATTTTAAATTGTTGCTTTCATTACAGGCTCATTCTCAAATTGTGCTCTGTGCACTCTATGCATACACTATACACTTTTCCTTGGACTATCTAACATCTGTGTGTTTGACGATAAATAATCAAATCTATTATTGAGCCTCCAGAGGAAAAGAAAAATGGCCACGCAAAAATCTTCCCCACCTAATTTGTGTCTATTTTGTTGCAATAGTCAGTATGTTGTCTGCCATTTTTGAAAGCCCTCTAATTTATCTGCTCGCTTCTGCTATATAGAGAGCACACTTCCTTTTCTATCCTGGGAATTCTAGTGCATTGTCTGCATATTAACCTCCTACAGAGCTCACAAAATGTAATATTTGAGACACAGCTTTTCTTTGTCTGGCTGCCAGCAGCCTACATTCAGAAACGATTGATATTAGCCAAATAAATCAGTTTTTAAAAAGAGGATGCGTGCTTACTAGTCTTAGTTAAATACACAGCACAAGCATCACTGGATTATAACCCATACCGTTGATCGAACTTGGATTACTTGAAAGTTTTGAACATTTTTGTCATGTAATATTTTATTTATCACTATTTTTCCATATCTTCAAGTTCTGATTAAAACCACTCTGACTGAACTTGTCATTCCAAGGCACGATAAAAAAAAAATCGCTTTTCTACATTTTACAGGAAACAGGTGAAGACTGGTCACCCCATGCGTGCTGTGCTGCTGTGGTAGAGATTTGGTCCTCCTGTAAAACAAAAATGCTGCAATATAAACTGTAGCATCCATGTACACTAGATATAAAACAAGCCAAAAAAATAGAAAACATCTAGGAGACATAATTATGCTAAGAACTTACTCGTCATGTTGTGCTTCTTCTAATGGTCTGTATCATTGGTGAACACATCTCCACATTCTGAAGTGTGTGGGAGAGAATCGGTGCGCCTGGACGGACTGCCTTCAGTAGGAAACCTGACACACCGGCGAACACAAAACTCACTTATTAACCCAATTACCTAGTCAGATCCCCTATACACCAACCCCAAACCCTCACTAAAACCCAGACACCTGAACACTAACCCCCTACAAAAACCTCATTGAAACCCAAATACCTGGCCAATTCCCTTACACACCAACCCCAACCCTTCACTAGAACCCACACATGTGACCAGTAACCCATACAAACCACTTTCAAACCTCATTGAAACCCAAATCCTCACTAAAACCTACACACCTGACCAATAACATTTCAAACCACTCCAAAATTTATTTACTGAAACTCAAACACCTCACCAGCATCACTATCGGCCAACCCCGATTTGCTGGAACCAAAACACTTAATCAGTACTACTACACACAAATTCAAACACCTGACCAGCACCATTATCTGCCAACCCCTACCCTTCGTTGGAACCAAAACATTCAACCCCTAACACTACCTACCAACGCCAGCCCCCTAAATACCTACCTTAACCTTGGCTGAAACACAAACAGTTAAGTTAAGGTTGGTATGTAGTGGGGCTGGTCAGGTGTTTGAGATTCAGTGATGCTTTAGGTTGGTTTTTCCATAAGGCTTTAAGATTGGTCTCTAGTGGTACTGATCAAGTGTGCTTAAAGCCTTCCTGAAACCCAAGTAGTCAGCCAATACCACTATCAACAAACCCCCAACTTTTGCTGAAACCCAACACAAACATCAAACCATTACATTACACCCCCACCCCATAACTCTCCCTGAACCCATGTACCTGACCTCTACTCCTTTAACTGCAAACCCTTGCTGAAACCCAAACACATGACCTTCCACTCTACACACCATCTACACTCCAAGCATGCTGGAATGCTTTTTTTGCGCATTACGGTATGTCTTATTTCTTCCAGCAATTTTCACAAAGCACAATATACAGATGAGCAAGCTAATAAAAACTATATTTAGCTATATTTTAAACTATATTTATGTTTGCGGAACATTTTCCCTCACCTGCTGCGTGTGGGACTGTAGGCTCCAGCAAAGGACTTTTGGGATGTTGGGGTGATGTCTCCATCCACTTCACTCTCGCTCCGCCCCAAATCTGCATTCGTGTGCCAGTTTGTTCCTCCACTAGCTGTAGAGGACACTGCAACAGGACAAAGGTAGAACAGATGGTGTAATGGTGATACAGGAAATCAGATTGCATATATGGTGTATGGCAGGGGTCCTGAATTAAAAAAGTCTTAATAAGCCTTAATGTTTGCTCAAATGGGCAGTGTTTTGTCTTATAGTGGAGCTTTTTATTATCCCTATGGTTTCGGAAATATGAGACAAACTGGTCCTGCAGGAAGAATAAACATATATTGATTGACATTCATCTTTAAAGGTTCGGTTTTCATAGTCTACTTTCCTTTTTTTTTGGAGTAAGCCATGCCTTATGGTGCTTTCGTTTCCGTTTTGTTGTAAGTTTTTAGCTGGCTGGCAGCCAGCTTATAGGTATATCACTTTCTGTTTTTTCACACACTCTGTCTATACACAGTGATTTATTGGGTTGATTGACTCTGTTGAGTGACATGTATAGCCATGCCCACCTCGATGGAAAGGTGCTAGATTACTGGTATATTAATTATTCTTATTTCGGATCGAACTGCCATTTGGCCTGTAACCAGACCGCAGTCCACCATTTAGTGATGCATTGTATTTGGGATACAGCTGGATATGTGAATATTTAGCTATTTATGTTTAGATGTGCCAGGTCATCTGTATTAGCACCAATTTCACACCTGGTGTTAGCTTGCAAACTTAGTCAACTGTATACAACCACAGTTCACACTTTCTTGACTCATTAGGTATGTAATGAAGAATTTTCTGAGAGATTTTCAGTGGATATGCCGTTACCTGATGAATAAGAGCTGGTCCTACTGGATCTGCTAAATGGAGCTGGTAACGTTTGGTAGCCCAGATGTTGGTATCCTCGATCATATTCGAAGCCATAGACCGGCCTCCTTCCCGCAGTGTTGCGATTGTACCAGCCTCTTAGATGCTCCACCACTAATGCTTTTTGCATGGTTTTAGCCAACAGTTCATTCCTGCTTCTTGGAGGTCTCAGTGTTGCATACGGATTGTGCACCATCCCATAATTCTTGCTGCGCCCATTTCCATGGTAGCCATGCGCATGGTATGAGGGGTTGACGTTATAGTGTCCTTCGAGTTCATTCTCGTATACGTAAGCACCATTAGCACTGGCATTAGTGTATGGCTCATAGTCAGAAGTGGCATAGCCGGGTACGTAATATGCAGCAGGGCTATATGGTGTACGTGGGTGAGTTTGTACATGAGCATGAGTGTGTGTGTGGTGGGGCACCAGGTTTGGCATGCTGCCTGTGTTGGGTTGGTGATGGAGCGATGAAGGGATGAGATACGGAGGAGTGGAAGGACAAGGAGGGCCAAAATCGGCACTGGACACACTTGTGCACGACGAACAATCATCCAGGATCTCACTGCTGTTGCTACGGCGACCTGGAAAAACAGATCTCTCCGAACCGGAATAACAAAGGAAATGAGACTGAGACTCCAAACTTCCACTGCGATGCCGGAACGCGTGGCCTGGACCGTCAGACCTGCCAGTTTAATAAAGAAATTATACAGAGAACTTGCTTTAAAAGGGAAATTAGCTGCTTAAGTCACAAATTTCACAATGTTTCTGTACCCGAGCTGGCTGCTGCTGTAGGCGTTACGGGTCAGGGCAAGGGTCTGTGCGACGTTTTGGAGCTCCGCCTGCCTGCGAGGGATGGTTTTATAGGGACTGCTGCTGGCTGAGGAGGCATCATGAGAGGTGTAATACAAACCAGACTGACCATCACACTCCAGTCTTCCGGTTACAAAGAGGAGACAAAGTACAGGAGACAAGGTCATAAAGAGAGGACATATTAACAAAAGGATGACATCATATTGAGGACACACACACCTGCTGAGTGTAGTGTCATGGTGTGTGTCGCTCTCAGAGGATCGTCTCTGTGTATCATAGTCCAGGCTGACCGTGGGAGGAGCGTTGAGTAACGGAGAGCATTGCAGGGAGCGAGACCGCCGACGCTGACTAACATCATCTATGCACGCATACACACATGACAGAAGACATTTCAAGATATTTCAAGATATTGTACAATTATATTGTAAGTCTTGTACTTAAAAACAAAACTTCACTTTTTGAAGCTGAATGAGTCTACTATTTAATTGAACAGGTGTTATATTTAATAAGCTGTTAAGCAATATTTAGCAAAAATGTGTAATAACTCGCTAACTTAATTTGTGCTTATGGTGTAGGTATATTGCTGCTAAACAGTATGCTAGTAGTAAAAATATACAGCATTTTGTTATGCGACAAGTAAAAATGTTTTAGCGCAAATATTTTGCAATTTGCTAAAGCAGAAAAAAACTGTGGTTAACACAACAATTAAAGTAATACCTCTGTAGCAGCTAAAATTACAGCAGTGGCTAGTCTGAAATTAAAATTACAGCAGTGGCTAGTCTGAATGTTTGTAACAGAAAAGCATGATTTAGCAAAAAATTTGAACAGAATGTAGCAGAATTTCTCAGCTAAACTTTTATATTTTTCCTCATAAAATAAACAAAAGCTGTGAACATGTTATCAAGGATAAAATTTATGTGGCTGTATTTAAGTGTTTTTAAATGAATATCTGTGTGAGAGAAAAATGTCGGCAGGCTGCTAATTTGAAAATGTTTGCTAGAGAGACTAGAGACACTGCTAAGTTTATAGCAGAAATGTTTTGCTAGCTCCTTAGGAAAAGTTGATAAATCTAACGTCTAAGATTTATCTTAGACGCTTAAGAAAAATCAAAAATAGCATACATTTTGAGTTAACTGTAGTTGAAATGTCAAGAATGCTTAGCAGGCTGCTAAAATGCTAGCAGAAATGTTTAGCAAACTAATGAGGTAAATGCTTTTCCTTATGAAATAAACACAAGTGCAAAGGCTCACAAAGTTTGTCACCAAAAAAATAAGCAAGGATTTTCAACTAAGTATCTGTTTAGAAAATGTTTACCAGGCTGCTAACATAAACAATGCTAGCATGAGAAAATGCTAAAGTGAATGTGCTGTAGCAGAAATCTTTTGCTAGCTGCATAGAAAAATTGGAAAGGTGTTGAATGCTTAAAGGTTTTTTTTTTGTGTGTGTGTGTTTACCTTTAACAAACTTAGCAACATAGTACAGAACACATTTTAAACTGAATGTATCAGGAAAAGGTCAAAGATGTTTAGCAGACTGCTGAAAATATTAGCAGGAATGTTTAGCAAATTGCTGAGGTAAATATTTTTTCCCCTTAAAATACACACAAGTTGTTTATGTAAAATGTAAGCAAGCCTCACTTTATGTGGCAGAAAAATGAGCTTACATAAGTATCTGTGAGGAAAATGTTTAACTGGATGCTAATTTAAACCATGTTGGTCTGAGAAAATAGTTCACACTGCTAAAGTGAAGTGAAATGTGATAAATCTAATGCTTAAAGCTAAAACGTTTTGCATTTAGCTGCTATGATAAACTATAAAGGTACTGAAATGACAGGTTTTTATCTTTATTTTCTCACATACTTTCATCCAGAGGGATGCTGTCAGAAAGGGAGCTGCATTCTGACTGACCCAGTTCTTCTGTTAAAAAAAAAGAGAGAGAGAGAGAGAAAGATATTAGGTGTGTGTGTGTGTGTGTGTGTGTGTGTGTGTGTGAGCCTTTGTGGATTTATTAAACCTGACATGACATGTTAAGTACATAGGGTAGACACTTAAAAAGAACAAAATCAAAGAAACCTCCATGAGCACGCTTCAGGATAGATGATGATGGACGTTTGTGTGACATTTACTTTGCCTTAAGATGATTTTCTATGCCTCACAAAGCACACTGATTTTAATATACATTTATATTCATAACACAGCTCTCCATTCTGAGTGGTCTGAAGGAGCTGATTAGTTTTAAAAATGCTGAAAGTTGTTTGAATGTGTGTAATTCATTGCAGCATAAACAAAATTATAATTTTGCTAAAAGGTTACAGATACACTGTTAATTGTACCCACTCTTAATGATAATAAAAACCTTTGCAATTAAGACCAATGCTGCTTTCGATCCCTTTTCTTTTCTAAACATACCTGCGATGATCCGCGAGGCTCTCTGAGTGGGTCTCTTGCCCTTCTTCACACGGTAACGGTTCATCTCATCCTCGATTTCCTGAAGTTTCTGCATGGCATCCAGGCAATTCCTCCTCCTCTTCTTCTTCACCGTTTTGCCGATGTCGTGTTCTGAAGCTAACTTTTTTGCTGCTTCTACGATCTTCCTCTGCAGAGCAAAACGACTCTCCAGGTTCCTCAGGTATGGATCCTGCGCAAAAACAGACACTTACAGACATCTACAGTACATTACTGCGCAAAAGTCTTGAGCCCCCTCTCATTTCTTCAGATTTTGTTTCCTAAGAGCCAGCTGTTCTTGTATTTTTAGTCTTGAGGAATAGTTCTCCAGGACTTTTTGGCTCATGGGATAATTTTCAGTCCAGTCCCTGTACCTGACCAGTTTCAGAGGAATGTTTTTTATTTGTTAAGCCACACAGAGACCTTCTAGTGACCTAAATCATTCAAGCATTAAAAAATCATATAATTTAAGGCTCGAACCAGTGGGAAACAGGTGCAGATGATGACAAAGGATCAGGCTGGTGATTAGTATACTGATGATGCTGAATGCTGAGTGGTTGGAACAGACAAGAAGGGAAACGAGGTTGTTACATAAACAACCAATTTTTACATTGTATATTTAGGTACTTTGCAGCCTGTCACAGTAAAACATTTGTTTGTTAATTTAATCTACATCATTGAATTTAAATTGAAAAAATGAGGAGGGCTCAAGACTGTTGCACAGTATGGTATATAGTTTATCATGTGTGATATTAAACGTCTGAATATTAAAATCTGTCAATAATCTTGATTGAAAAAGATATAAAAGTCCAACGTACTTAAAATTGCTGTATTTTGAATCAATTCAATTTTAATTTTAAAATAATCAATCAGATGAATGACATCAGACTAAAAATTTTATTTGATTTAAATGAACATCAACATTTTGGAAAAAAGATCTTCATATTAAATCATGTATAAATACTTTATAGTGAATATTTTACAAATTTCTCAACTCTGTTGGAAATTAATCATCTTTATTTTTATTTAAGTCTTATGTACAAATTCATATTATGGACTAAAAAACAACATTTAAATGAACTTTTAATTAGATTTACTCTATTTTAATCCAAATCAAAAGCCAAATCTACGTTAGCAGAAAATAACAGGGAAGCAAAAAAATACTTAGCAAATAATTACAAAGGAGCTTTTCATAAGAAGAATTACACCAACCTCGTTATACGGGAAAAGTTCGTCCAGTTTGAAAGATGTTCCAATTCTTCTCCTGATGCCAGGAGGTTTCTCACCCGCACTCATTGGGTACTCTTTAGGGAGTTTACCAGTCAGCTCCTGAACAAAACATCACAATACATTACAGCGTACTGTAAATGTGAAAACATAAAGCAGCAATAATATATGAAAAATATATATACAGTATCTCATCAAACCAGTAGTTAAATTCTATCCACAATGTATTAAAAAAGAAGTATAGTGTATGAAACATTAAAAATAAAAGAGAGGTATGCTTACAGCTTCCCTAAGGCATATCTCCTTCAGCTCGGCCATTTTGTGGCTCAGTACGTCTTGAATTTCTTTCTCTTTCACTCTTAATTCAGCCAACTTCTCTTTTTTCTGCTCATCGTTCATCTCAGAGTCTGCAGAACCTGATAATGATTTTAGAGAAAATACAGTAATCACAAGTATAATGTAATATGCATATTGTACTTGGTAAAAAACAAAAAATTTTTTTAGATAAGTAAGTAAAAAGAAAATTAAGAAAACTGAATGAAATGAAATGATGAACAAATGTAAGTATTTTTGATACTGAAATGTTGAGTGATATCATAGTGTGATGTAGCCGTCATATTACAAAAATAGTGTAAGATGGAAGTGCATAATTAATATTTTTGCACAACTTTATTACCATTCATGTTCCCTAAATATTAATTATAATACTAATCCTGCTATATATGAAATTTTGTGTACTATATTAAAAGAAACAGGCAGTAAACTATTAATAACTATTATAAATTTGTACCCACCAGTTGAGACAAGGCTCCCATTACTGGCCATGATGAGCTGGTTTTTGGTCCCTACATTAAGTTTAATGGTTTTTGCAGCTCCATTTTCGGTCAGGTCCACAGCGATGTCTCCCAAACTCCTTGCTGCAGTCATTTTGGCCTGTTGAGGAAGACGTGAAAAACTCACTTTACTACTACTGTACCTACCTACCATAACCTTTTAGTTCTTCTCATTAATCATTAGCTGTATATTCTAATTTATTTTTTATTTTTTTTGCAATTGAATATACTTTTATGTGTGTATACTGTATATCCAATTCACATTTATACCCAATGTCTTTTGACACTGTACTTGAATTTGGGCACAATATTAAACAACTACATAAGTACAGGTTACATAGAAATAAATCAGGCTGTAGATATAAATGTGACAAAAAAAAATGTTTCTTGCAAATTTGCACCTGTTGACATTTTAAAAGATTCAATAATTAGTATCAATAATTAAATAATCATAGTAAAATGTAAGTAGCTTTTTAATGTTCTTAGACAATTAAGCAAGACCTGATTGGAAAAAAGCTTCAGATCCACAGCAAGTTTCTAATATACTATATACTATCTAATCATATATGATGAACTCCTTTTAATTGATGCAGCAGTAGTAATATTAAATAATAATAAAAAGAGAAGTGTTCACCTACTATACCATAGTAAATAAATGAAATTAATTATACTTGTAATATGGATAGGTTTCATATTGTTTTAGATTTTCACCCATTGTTTTTTTTTTTTTTTTTATAATTTTTTTTGTGAATTTTTCCCAAGTTTTTCCCTAATTTAGTCATGTTCAATTCCCATTCATCAATAAGGCACTCTCCCATCAAGGCTACTACTACCACTCAGGGAGGGCCGAAGACCATCATGTGTTTCCTCCGAACCACGTGATGCCACTCACTCATGCCCCATTGGGGCACCACACGATTGATGTAAGAGTGCAGAGTGTGTCCCATCCTGCCCCTCTGAGAGGACTCAGCCAATCAATTCATTCCAAGCCCCCGGCTATGGGAGGCTACCTCATCACCCAGGGAATTGAACTAGCGATCTCC
The DNA here is from genome assembly GCA_030014275.1 of Clariallabes melas. Lineage (NCBI taxonomy): Eukaryota > Metazoa > Chordata > Actinopteri > Siluriformes > Clariidae > Clariallabes > Clariallabes melas. The sequence continues at coordinate 3,649,165 of JAQMYI010000015.1, forward strand.
AGATGATATTTACCACTCGCGGGCATTTTAACCCATTCTTTTTAATGATAACTTCAGTCAGACACAGTACGCTCAGTAAATCGGGACAGAATCAAGATGGACGATTCAGAACTACTGCCGGCTCACTTCTGCGTGCTACATGTGTGTATGCCTGTGTGTGCAGCCATATCACTGACCTTGCTCTGTTTCCGATCAAGGTAGAACTGATGCTGACTGATGGCCATCACCCAGATGGTTTTGATCAAAGAGTGATTAGCATACCACGTATAGATCACTAAGCCCGTCTGTCCAAATGTGCGCTTAGTCACTGCTCGCCTGCAAACACACACATTTCATTTGCATAGTTTAAATCCAACTTTTAAGCCACATGCACTATTTAGTCAGTAGCTGTGGGGGCAAAACTTCAGTCTTTCAACAATTCCCTATAAGTGTCTGTATTATAGCTGAGTTTGTATTGAATGGGTTTTCTGCTTTGCTTTTTCATTCATTGTAGGGAAATTAAAAACATAAAAAAAAATCTTTGTCCATAGTAATTACAAAGAAAAACAGTTTGTTCAGTTTGTCATTTCCTGGAAAACCATAAAAAAATCCTGATGACTAAGCCTGCACTCGTGTGCACATAGACATAAATTCTGCCCTTGAAATGTGTCTGGATTCCCTCCAAAACAAACGTGTATATTTTTCATGGTTTAGTGAAAAAATCCTCCACAGTTGAAAACGAGATGTCAGAACACATGAGATAAATGTAGGGTTTGTGCAAGAAATTGTTGTTTCTGTCGATTTTCAAGTCATGCCCTGTCTACATTTCGATGCTTTATATAAATATATAGTAAAGGTGCTTAGGACAAACTTGTTTGCTCAGCTTCCAAACGCACCGTGCCATTACATCTGTTCTTATAAGACCAAAGTACAATATCTACTTGAGTAAAGAGGACTTTATTAACCTTAAGCTGATTGTTAAGATGATATTTGAAATCTTAATGTCTAAAAAAAGAGAGAGAGAGATCAGCCACAAAGTTATTTTTCTGAGTTTCAGTACTTCTTTAAGCTGTTTCCATGGCAACAATAAAAGTCAGACCAGACAGTAGGACACATCGAAATTACTCTTTACAAACTATACATGCACTTTTCAAAAAGCAGTCCTATTTAATGCACTTTATGGCAAATAAGTAAAGTCTTATTGGAGGATTGTCATTAGGGTTGCTAACTGGAGAAGTCTCGCAACATTGAACTTTACAGATTATATTTCCATCTATTCATTCCTCAGACATTACCACTGAGAGACATTACCACTCAGGTCTTCAAATTCTGGCAACCCACTCATGCACTTCGGGAGATCTGGAAATGCCAATAAGTCTTTAGTTTATGTCTTTGCACAGTGCAAAAAACCCGAATAGCTGGTGTAAACCCACCAACCACAGGGAGAATGTGAAAACTCCATGCACACTGACAGGAGGCAATGTTCCAGCTCCCAACCCTGGAGGTGTGATATAACAGTGCTAACTACTAAGCCACCTTGCTGCCAGGTTTTATTTTTATTTTCAGTACCATCCATGAATATTCTTCAAAGTTTTATTTTAAGAAGCTAAACATATATTAGTTTACTATGCATGGGAGAATTTAAAGATTGTAACTATTTGATGAAATTGTGACTCTTTGATGTTTGATGAGAAATTTCCGTCAAGGGCTCGTCACAGCGGACCATCCGATCCGCACACACCTTGGCACAGGTTTTACACCAGATTCCCTACCTGACACAACCTTCTCATTTTTCTAACTGGTCTTGGGACCAGCACTGCATAAACACTAGTCAAAAATATTAGTCTACCCATGGAGGTTAAACAGCAGGTCATTTTTTACCTATATGTGGCGAAAGCAAGGGAGAGGAGCCTGGTGCTTATGGATCTAACATTACAGATATAAATAACATAGTTTGAACAAGTATTTCAGTTTTGACTAGTCAAAATGAAAGTTAGAGATATATCTAATTCAGTTTTTTTGATTAGTTAAAACTGAGTTACAGTTATCTTTGATGACATCACTGAAAACAACATTCAACTTGTCACACATCCTAAATAACATTTGCAAATATCTGTAATTAAGTTTTGACTAGACAGAATTAAATTAAAGTTAAAGTTGGTCTTCATGCTGCTCAGATATAGACACTATGCCGTCCGTAGTGAGTTTATTCTTCGGGTTGAATAGCAGGCTGCTCCTGCCTACAGCAAGCCCCGCATCCTACTTGCCATAACTTGTGACATGGTTTTGCCGAGTCAAAACTCTATTTCAAGATATCTAATTACATTTTGACTTGGCAGAATGAAAGCTGAAGATTTGAGATTTGAGAGATTGCTATTCAAAAGTCAGTACAATATATCTACAACTTGAACATAGATATTTGATACTAAATTAGGACTATTCCTAATTCCAGTTTGAGATATTGTCGAGTCAATTTCAGTTCAAGACATTGTATGTGGAATAGGGTGAATAGCAGTTTCCTCGGAGTCTCTTACACTCCCCTGTGACGTAGCATGAGCAACATTTTGAAAGGATCCAGTTGACTGGCTTCACACGTCAAGAGGAAGTATTCTTAGCTTCCGTCCCAGGCAGAAATGTCTCAGCTATGCTGACCATCATGGTATTAGACTCCCATATTCATGTTTCAACTAGTGAACCGTTTTTGTTCCGATATGATCCTGATACCAGACAGGATATTGCAATGCCAAGGTCACGACCTGCTGACTAACATACAGATACATTCCAATGGCATCAATTAGCATTTTATGAACACACACACACACACACACACACACACACACATAGTTCTGACCATCAAATAGAGCTAAATTCTGACCTGTGGGGATCGTTCACCTCTACAGCAAACTTCTTCTCTCTGAAGTATAGATTCTCCAACTGCTTCCACTGGAACAACTAGGGAAAAATGAGACAATGTGTGTATAAGTGCGCGTGTGTGTGTGTGTTTTCATATAGTAGCAATGTTTAACTGTATAACTCATCTCTCTCCAGGTGCACTTTTGTTCCAGAGTTAAGTGAGTCATTCTGTCTGTCTGAGCCGAGCTGAAAGCTGTCACAGTCATTACCAGTATATATATAAACAGTTTAAAATATCACTATCATGACATGTGCAGAAATATCTAGATAGCGGACTCACACAGGCATGACGTAGTGCACACAGTTGATGTCTAAACAGTGTTAATGTCTTTTCATTCAAAGTCATTAAAGCATTGATGGCTTCTAAACATTGCGTAACAAAATTGTCCATGCTCATCAGGGGTCTCAACAACTTTAACTGTAATGAAGAATGTTTACAGCTAAGCAGAACGGCTGCACTTCAGAATGTCCACTATCTAGATTTTGGGTATCTACTGTACCAGGCACAAAGTATATTGTTAACTTCCTTTCTACTATATGCATATAACCTGGACCGAAACTGAAAAATACAATGCAAGCTACATTTCTGACTAAAGTCCCTAAACATCTGGACACCTCTGGGCATTGGGAATTCTTAAATATTATGTTAGAATGTGTATATTAACATTATTTCCCTTTAACAGTTTGATACATTATCAACTCTTGTCTAAGGTGTGACGAAGCTGAGTTACGTTTATCATCCCAACCTGGATTAGTTTACTATAACTGCACACTTGGAATGTTTGCGTCCTGTTCTGCTACAGATGTTTGAACCAATGATTTAAGGCTATTAAAAAATTTATTTATAAAAGGATAACACGTCTCATTTAATGTTCTGGAACGTCAGCTTAGCTCCTCTTATATCTTAAGCTATATTATATAGTGTTCCATTCACTTCTGTTTTTCTAATTTGTGAGGTTTGTAAGACAAAAACCTCAGCTTGTGATGTTAACCGCAAAAAAACGCAAACTCCCCTGTCTTGACGACTTCGTCATGTCTAAAAAGTTACAGCTTCACCTCAGACAGAGCTGTGTACTTGTACATTCTGGCATATAATGAATGATTTTGTGTAGCGGTTGTACATAGTATGAATCTAAACTCAGTGTCCAAAATAAACAGGATTGTCCTTTCTTTGAATTCTGTCGACCCTCTTTAACCACTGGCCTGCAAATTCTCACCCCACCCTCATTCACGTCTCCTAAGAACATTTTAATTTTCAAAACATGCTATCTATCGTTAAAACAAGTTATCTAATAAAATCTGACATTTGCATTTAATAAATAAATAAATAAATATAAGTCAAACAAGGACTTGTGATGAAATTTTAGCTGAATGAAGGAGTGAAACTGATTGACATTACAGAAGTACAGTACGGTGATGAGACTCTTAGCCGCACTAAAACATTCGAATGGTGCAAATGATTTAAAGAACGGAGTACATTGCAGTCGTTCCCCATAACATTCCTCAAGTGGGACAGCTGATCCTTAAAAATCGACAGCTAACTTACAGGAACTCGGCTGGGAGTTACTGCCACATCCCCCGGACAGCCCTGACCTCGCTCCAATAGAGCTTCACATGGGCCATTAGAGGAGTTCCTGGGAGGTCAGTGATTCAGACATGAAGCAGTCTGATCATGGCTCCTGCGTACTGAAAAAACTTTCTACCTTAATGGTATCCAAGCACTAGTGGATATGCTATATATTGTATTATAGTATTATATTTATTTAATTTGTGGAATTATTGCCAAAATATAAACATGTGATTTGCAGTTGCTCTAGTCAGAGCTAAAATGATAGAAAATGAATCTTATGAATAATCAGTTGCAATAGTTCAACTGCAGCATCATTATGAATGCCACATAATGTAGAAAACAAATACTATGTAGAATTTCCTATACTGTATTGTGTGCAAATATCTATATATAAAATGTCTGTGAAAGTTATAAAAATCAATTTGAGTTATCCCGCATATGAGAGTTATTATGGATATATATGGATATTATCTGACCTAGTCTATGAAAACCCAGTTAACGTCTAAAATCATTTGTAGAATGGTTTAATGCAGAAAACAGTGAATCACAAAAGATGACTTTAGCTGGGTTTCCATAGACTAGGACACATATATTTTGACAGGACAATTCCTTCAAGCCATAATACCATCTGGGTTATAGTTTAAATATATCCTTTATATATGGTTAGAGTTAGTAATACATCTAAACAGCATGAGTATTATTATTAGTAGTACAAGTCTCATGATTTAGATTGAGCATGATCTTTGCCTGCGCTATTATTTCTATAATCACTTAAACACAGCAAAATGCCCCAGTGTAACACTCAGAGTGTTTATATATAACCAAATGGATACGAATGTACATTTAAAATGTTAAATCAATACTCTGTGTGTTAATTCAAAACTTTAGCTGTGAATATTTGTAGTCTTAGTACTGTATAGCTAACAACACCAATAAACAGAGATCTTACTTATTTAATTTGTCATATTCCAAACGTAAATCCAAAATCCATCACGTTGTACGCCGCTTTGGACGCTGCTGTGCTGTTTGTCCTTAGCATGTCTTGTCAGGTTTGATGAAACCCTAAAGGCACACAGAGCCAGACCTGCCTCCAAATACTTCTCTCTCTCTCTCTCTCTCTCTCTCTCTTTTTCTGCATCATCTGATTTAGTCATGCATCAGTATCAGACTTTACATTTAAGATCAATTACCTGCCATTATTTGACACA
>JAQMYI010000015.1:3796281-3813079 GCA_030014275.1 Clariallabes melas
TCCTCTCCATGACCCGTTGGAATTTGGCCGGTGCCCCACAAATCCCCTTGGCGTCCTCTCAAATTGTTAAAACCCCACTGGACAAATGAAAGCTGTTTTCTCTTTATCTGCAGCATGCAAGGGTATCTGATAGTAGCCACTTCTAAGGTCTAGCATGGTGAACCACTGGCTACCATTTAGGCAGGACAGAGCATCTTTCACACAAGGCACGGTGTATTGGTCAGGGATTGTTCTCCTATTTAATGTTATATAATCCACACACATTCGTATGGTTCCATTTTTTTTTGCATAAGGGATTCATGACTCTGAAATTATTCCCGCCTCTTTGGGGTCATTGAGATGTTTTTCAACATCTTCCACATCACCTGCCGGTAGACGTTTGGAGTGCTCTCTGAAGGGTTTGTCATCAGTCACACGAATAGTGTCCTCTGTACTTTTTGCACACCCAATATCAAACTCATGGCAGGAGAAAACTTCTTTTCTCTCCATCCACTCAGGAGGCACAGGGGAATTGCCAAAGTTGAATGAAGATGGGGAAAGTTCAGCTTTTAGGGTCTTAGGGTTCTCTTTTATGGGTACTGCATACACCACCTACACTGGGAACAGATGAGCAATAGGAATTCTCTGTTTCAAGGTCACCTCATGGTTCGCCATTTCTCAGAGTGACTGAGATACATCGGCAATGAGCTGCTGTAGGCTTTTCTACCACAGCCATCACCAAAAGCTCTTCAGGGAAACCCCCCTCCAGCAATTTCCCGGGGACCTTTGTGCTCGCGTTAGCAACATAGCTACACTTGCAATCAGAAATATTTAACCCCCTCAACCTTCACCTTCACCTCATTTTTATTTATAAGTCCTTAAAACTCGTTAGGGGTTGAATATTTCCGATTGCAAGTAAGCTAACCAGGCCTCTCTGCTCCATGTTAACTTTACCTCATACACATACAAAAAATTTATTTATTTTTTTTTTCAGAAATGCTCTTAAAGTCAGAGATATTGGGCTATTGGTTCTACAACTAACTTAATTCACACATTTTTCTCTCCTTCCTCCCTCCTAAGACATTTTGTGAAAAAAAGAAGACACACAGGGATAAAGGCCACCACAATCCCAGACGAGCCCCCACATGTAGCCCACCCTCACAGTTCTCTGGGTTTCAAAATGTTATGACTTCACTCATACCAATGCTAAAAGAAACACACTTTGCATGGGAGGAGAATTGGTGATCCCAAATTAAATAATCTAGTAGACCCATCACCAATTCTGCAAAGTGTGTTTCTTTTAATATTAGTATGAGTGAAGTCATAACATTTTTCCAGAAACAATAACTAGTTTACAATGCTCTACATATTATAACAGAATTTGTACCTCATGTTAAACATTTGAATAATACCTACTAGAACAGAAAACACTTTAAATAAACAATATTTAAGCCCTAAAACAGAGCACTACAGTTATAATGCTTTGTGTGTGCTTCTTTCATTCAGACAGTTAACAAATAACTTTTTTAAATACTGTTTTTACATTTTTTCAGGATGCTGCAGAACAACCAACTCGAGAGACTGGAAAGTGAAGACCCATGGGAACTGCCCAATCTGCTTTCACTGTGAGTCGTCGTCATCATCATCATCATCATCATCAGTTTATTATCATTTATTTAGCACATTTCGCTGCAGAAAAGGTTCATTATGGGTGAAAAAATACTTTTATAAACTATTAAAAAGAAATACGGAGTAGGGTTTGGCTTGGGGTGATGATGTCATCATTGGCGTGGTCTCTAATGCAATAACTCCAGCAAGTGTGTGTTCTTTATACGACTATTAAGCGGTAATGTTGTTTCTAATTTGCCCCAGTGGGAAGAATGTGTTTAAACGCAGGAAAACAGGTGCTGGTGCAACACAGCACTCCACCTGTAAGGCAGGAAGCAGCTTCTCGTGTCGTCATGTCACGCCTCTGCTACGTGAAATTGCAAGCAAGAAGACGTCGTTTAAAGTGTTAGCTAGCAATCAAGTGAACATGTTGAGCAAACTGTTACTGTATACCATGAGCCAGGTTTCACAGGAACTCTACAGTGTGGTCGCACCTCAGGCTCTGCCCCCAAAACTTCCTCTCAGCTTGAGCAGCTGCCTAGCACTAATTCTTTCTTTCTTTCTTTTTTCTTTCTTTCTTTTTCTTTCTTTCATATTTCTTTCTTCAGTTTGTTTTTATTTACCTCTCTGTATTCCCTCATTTGTTTCTTTTTCATTTCTTTCTTTCTTTCCTTCTTTCTTTCTTTCTTTCTTTCTTTCTTTCTTTTTGTTTGCATTATTTTATGTAGTATTTGTATTTAACATTTCTTTCTTTCTTGTTTTTGTTTTCATTATTATTTTGTATTTCCACATTTCTTTCTTCCTTTCATTCTTTCTTTAAACATTTCTCATTAATTTTTCCTTTCTTTCTTTGATTTGATTTTCCCAAATCATTTCATTTATACTTTTCTTTCTTTCTTGCTTGCTTGCTTTCTTGCTTGCTTTCACTACCTTCCTTCCTTCCTTTTTTCCAATTTATTCTATTTTTTTTTTTTACTTTATTGTATTTGTACCTTCAGCTTTTTACTTACAGACATCAGTATTTTTTAAATGTTTATACTTTTGATCATTTCTTGTAATATTATGTCATTTGCATATATTATCTATTTTGATATTAATTTTATTTGTTCATCATGCTTAACTCCTTGCCAGAACAGAAAATATCACTTTGATCTTTTGTAAACACTTTCACACACAGCCTGTAAGCTTTTAGAGAGCCTGAGTGCTTACAGGACCTAGTGCTGTCAGGCCACTAAAGTGCTGTGATGTTTATTTCATTTGATCACTAGTGACTTGCATTTAGAGCTGATCTTAGTTTCAGATAAACTCTTTAACTGAGAGTTTAACTGCCTCTGCATTGTTCTCATAATCTACTGACGTCTCTGAAGCTGAACCTGAACCCTGCTGCTGCTGTTGCACTGTTACAGCGGGCCGAATGCGATCTGCTCAGAGCAAGTTACACACCTGTCAGTAGCACAGAGAAGCGCTGACTCAGCCAGGTGAATCCTGAACCTGATACTCACCCAACACACCATTAGGTTAATGATAAGATGTGGTTGGGGTTAATTACCGGGCGAGGGCTTCAGGAGCTGACGTCCACTGGCGCCTGGTGCAGACGAGTGCTAACAGGTGGAGCCAAAAAGCTTTACAATAGATTCCATTAGAGGATTATGGCCCATTCTGAGCACGGTAAACATACTGAAAATGCAGAAGTAGCCAAATATTTGGTTAGACTTCAAGCAGATTTTAAAATTATAATATATATCATAGATGTTTTATACACAATATAATGATACACAATTGACTATATATCATAAAACCTTTTTTTTTTTTGATAATTCCCAAAACAATACCAAACAAAAACTAATGCATCATCTCCTTCGGCTGGATCTCCAGATCTGTTAGTATACATGTTAGTATTTAACATCTCTTACACCAAGTGTTCCCTCAATTCCCTCATCATTTAGTTTGTACGTTGATCCTTTCTTACTTTTTCATTTAATTTAATTGTATTTCCATTATTTGATCATTCTGTTTTAATAATTATTTACTGTTCTTCCATTACTTTTTTAGTTTCTTTGTTTCTTTTTTTTAGCTTCTTTCATTTTTAGTTTCTTCCTTTCTTTCTTCCTTCCAAGCTCATTTTCTGCAATCATAAACTGTCACGTTTGTAAACGTCAGCAGACAATCAGAAAACCCAAACCACGGTTGATTATTTCCCTACAAAGGCACAACAAGGGTTTTTTTATCCTCAATATTAAATTAGCTAATAAAGTCCTCTTTTGTTCCAGCCAATCAGAGCCGACCAAACTGATTGATGAAATGATATGATATAATGTTTGTGGAAGATAATGCAGTTCTCTGGAGTGCCTTCAATCTTTTAGAATTGACTAGAATAAATCTAGAGCAGCAGCAAGACGAGGGATGGGGGGAGGAGATGAGGAATGAACGAGTTGGAAAGGTCAGTGGAGGGGAAGAATGTGGAGGAAGTGCTCGCGGCCGACTTCGCTGTCATACATCACAACTCGCCCCCGGAATCCGGAGGGCAGAATCCATTAGATCAAAGGCTTAATGTGTCGACACGAGGAGGACATCCATCTCCACCGAGGACACGGGCAGGCCACAGACGAGCAGCAAGGAGGAAGAGGGAGGAGAGAGAGAGAAAGAAAGGGATGAGGGAGGAGAAGAAGGAAGTTAAAGAATAAAAGAGAAGGAAAAGTGAAAGGAACAGAAGGGAAGATGAGAAAGGAGGAAGACAAAAATCTATTAAAAAAGAAGAAAGCACAAATAAATAGAACAATTTGACTATATGAATAAAATAAGTGGAAAAAGGAAACAGGGAACAAACAAGAAAAAAACACCCAAGAAGCAACTAGATAAAGAAGGAAATGAATAATAAGTCTAAAGAAAAAGAATAGAGTGATTTAGATTTAAAAACGATGGTATTGAACCATAGTGATCAGTCTGAGCTTTACACCATGCAGTGAAGATTTATTTATTTATTTTTGTGTCCTTTAATTACTCTCTCTCCTAAAGGATAACTTTCACAATTCCAGAGCTGAAGAAACCCAAAGCGTGTCAGAATGGCTATTAAACAAGCCCAAGCTCGAGCAGCTAATTACGACTTCAAACACACACACACACACATGCACACACAAATGCACACACGCACACAGAAATCAAGTGGTGTGCGGCATCAAACCAAAACACTGACAAACACAAAAAAAGGCCGGCAACAAGACAAAGCAGTCTGGGTTAATAGAGTCGATTGACAGAAGTCAGTTAGCCGTGACGGAGTGTGTGGTAGCGTGTGTGTTTTCTCTCTTGAGGGAGTGGCAGCTTCAAAGGAATTTAATATGTTAACAAAAGTAAATTGTTCGCGTGTCCTGTGATTAGAAAACAGCCCTAGTCTTAAGGCCAGAGTTCACTTTCAAAGAGCTTTTATGAGGTGAAAGTGAACGTTTCCTCTGCACTAAACCCCAGAGTGATTCAACAGAATCCTGGATCTACTGTAACAAACACCCAGCATGCTCCTTACTGCTTTACTTGTATACATTTGTTTATTAATCAGTTTAAAACATTATGTCTTTCCTTTTCAGACGTCTGGATGCAAACCTCATCGCAGACGTCCCCGCCCAGACATTTTCAGGCATGCGGTCTCTGCGCCACCTGTGGTTGGACGACAACGCGCTAACCAACATCCCAGTGAGCGCTCTCAGTGACCTTTCCACCCTGCAGGCCATGACCCTCGCCCTCAACCGCATCACACACATCCCTGACTACGCCTTCAGGAACCTGTCCAACCTCGTTGTGCTGTATGTAAAGCAAACGCTTCCTTTATACGTCCTGCTTGGGCGGCTTATTTGTCTGTAAATGCAGAATGGAATCTGAACAACACAAGCTTGTGCCAGAAGCTTACAAAAGAACAATAACTCGTTGAGTGACTTTATACCAAGTTTCAGATTAAAAGTCATTTCAATTTTAGAATTCAGATTAATTTTTATTAGACATTTTGTTATATTTATAATTTGGTCTGGTCTCTTTTCTTTTGGCCTTGGTCATTCCAACTCTGTCACTTAGTTCAGGTCATTTCTGTCACTTCCACCTTATATATCACCTAACATAAGTCATTTTGGTCACATCTGTGTTTGTATTGTTTAACCTGGGTAATGGTTCTTTTGACTTTTATTTTTGTTGACAAAAGCTCCTTTAGTATCATTTGAGGTCATTTTTGTTACCTCTCACTCTTTATCATTTAGAAACTTTTAATTGTCACCTTCTACTGTACTAGCTGATTGCTTCACTTAACATTTGGAGTCATTTTTGTTACATCCCTCTCTATCATTTGAATGGAGTTTAATTTGTCACTTTGTGCTTATTTATTCCTTGGATTGAGACATTTTTGTCTCTCCTTCCTATAACCCTAGGGGAGAGTGTCAATAGGGGAAAGTGGGGTAAAATGGGCTGCGTAAGCGCAACAAATTGTTTTCTGACATGTTTAGATTGTAGTAGGAGGACTGTAAAATCTGATCAGTGAATGCAGCAGGACTTGCTCTTTTAACTGGAAACAAGTCATTGGCATTGGCTAAGTTGCCACTGTTGAGTGCTTGAGCAAGACCCTTAACCCTATCTGTTCCAGGGGCCCTGTATCCTGCTGACCCTGCACTCTGACCCCAGCTTCCTAACTGGGATATGTAAAAATTACAATTTCCCCTAGGGATTAATAAAGTGCTAATTATTATTTGAAGACTAAAGCATGATTTACGTTTGGGGGTGCCGGGAGAGTCAAACAAGGACTAAACCAGAATCTAAAAATAAATCTTTAAAAACCTATGGATTTAAGAAAGAGGTCCATCATGAATAAATGTTAAACATTTGATTTCTCCTTTAAACTCAATCCACTCCTTAGAGGAAATGACAGGCGACAAACTGCTGTTCCTTCCAGTGTTAATGGAAATATTTACAGTACCTTTAGCTCGATGTACACTACACAGTGTTGTAGTACAGTTCCGTGGTTTGTAGCTTAAGGAACTGAAACGTACTGACAAAATGACATATGAAAAGTTGTTGATTCAGACTTTTGAACCTGACTTGATCGCTGCCTATGCTGTGGTGCCTGTTTATATAAGACATGATTGCTCTCTAATGATTATAATCTCTGGGGGCTTTTAATGCTTTCTTCACTTATAATGACTGTTTTTGTGTTCAGGCATCTTCATAACAACCTAATCCAGACTCTGGGAGAGAACTGCTTCGAGGGCCTGCGAAGTCTCGAGACTCTGTAAGTGCAATCGTCGCTTGTTTTCCAAATGATTAAAGGCAACATAAAAAGCTATTTCCTGTTTTTTTAAGTATCAGGCCCTGTAATTTCAGTGACTGAAGGCTCAGCGTGGCGCCAGGTTCGGTGAGACGATGGGAAATTAATACAGAAATAACCTGACTTGATTTACTCGTGAAAGTTCAGTTTCATATTAGACGCAAACAATAGGGCTCTTATAACACGATCCTGCATTGTTTCCCCCTGAAAACTGCTCTTACCTATCATTAAATAGTTAAAGGAGGTTAAGGTTGAGATGAATTCTCCTCAGTGACCCCTTCACTGGAAGCTTTGATCGGTCACAGTGAGCAGATCTGAAGGAAAGCTGCCAGGATAGCGAGTCACTCCCTGATTAGGACACAATCCCTGAACCAACACTACAATACAAGCAAGAACATCGTTTCATCAAGCTTTTATGAATTTCGGTCTCAATTTAATGGATTTTAGGCCGGAGTTCATCTCAGGTTAGTTTTCAACTTCAGATGTGGTGATTATTTCCACTTCAACACACACCCGGGCCCTTTGTTCTTTCCTCTCTCCATCACTTCAATCGTGATCGGTAACATTTTAATACTGTTAAGCTTTTGAAATCTTTTGGAAATATTTTTAAAATGTATCTTATTTCAAAGATTTTGCTGCTTGAAAGCGCAGTGTTTCCTTCAGGAAGTGTGTGTGTCGTTTCCAAATTGCACCGCCAAAAATGCACGTTCTTCTCCTCGGTGCACTGACTCGGAGATCGGGATAAAATTAATTTTTTTTTAATACAAAAAGGTCCCATGAGAAACACTATTAAACTTCATGAGAAATTTTGAAAGGGGCCGTGAATTCCGAGCCAATATATAATTCTCTAATGTAACATATGATTAAGCTTTAAAGTGTTCAGCACATGTTCAAGTCATGGTGGTCTCCAGCTTTCACACCTGCGATTTTAACGGCCTGGTGAAGTGCTAAAATGGTGTTTTATGATTTAATAGAAACAATGAACCCTGAGAGTCGCGCACATACGCATCAGTTCATTTGAAAGCACTTGCGGCACTGAATAAAGAAGTGCTGCGTTTTTGTTTCTGAACATCTCAAACATATGAAACGTGCCCTGAGCGGCTAGCCCACGTGCACAAAGGCCACTGTGGTGCGACATGCATCTTTGATTTGCATTAATCTGCAAGATATTTTCCTTTGCTAATGTTATTTTGATTCCAATTTTGAACATAAAAGTTCTTGCCATTTATGGATTAGTTCTAAACAACATTTAGATTAATGACTAATGATATATGACATGATTAGATTAATCACTTATATTGTAAACGTGTAATGTATTTTTTTTTATCTTTATTTAAAATCCAATTTATATAGGATAAGAGCAGATTAACACACAAATTAACAATAATATAAACATGCTAACACACAAACTAGTAGCCAAACATAGCACACAAACCTATAACATTATAAATAAGTTAACATACAAACTAGCATTTTAATAAACAGCCTAACAAACAGACTAGCTTTATAGTAAACAGGCTAACAAAGAAACTAACTACAGTAAGAAGACTAACAAACAAACTGATCGGGAAACGAATACACAGCTTTGTAGTAAACAGGCTAACAAATATACCATCACTAACAAACAAACTAGTATTATAGTACACAGGCTAACAAAGAAATTTGGATTATGCTAAAACAAACTAACAAACTAGCCCTAGCCCTGCTAACAGACAGACTAGCTTAATAGTAAGCATTAGTAAACAGGCTAACAAAAGCCCTATTTAAATGGAAACAAACAAGCTTTATAGTAAACAGACTAACGTGTACAAACTAGCATTATGCTAAAAAGACTAACAAACAAACTAGCTTAATAATAAACAGGCTAACAGATAACAAAAAAAAACAAAACAAAACTATTTCATAGTAAACAAGCAAACAAACAAATTAAACTTTTAATTTAATTAAACAGATTAACATATAAAGAAACTAGCTAGCATTATAGTAACAAGGCTTGCAAACAAACTAGCAGTAGTTTGGCAAATTGATATGAAAGAGGATAATTTAAGCCAGAGAGTGTGCTCCATTTTACAATAAAAATGGAATTTGTTCCCACAGTGTCAAAACTGTCACAGATGTCTATAAAAATTTGGACACACACACACACACACACACTGAAATCGAGCAAGTGTTTTAGTGTGTGTGGCCGTGGGCCAAGGCCGCGCTGCCTCTGCTCTGCACTTCAAACACTCTGGCAGATTTCCAGCTTCCCCTTAAAAAAAGAAGCTAAAATACATAAACGATTATTCTGCTTTGAAAGCTTACACTTAGCACTGAGGGATGAGAGCGATAATTACGGGGATGATGAGGCCTATTCAGCTCGGAGTGCTCTTAGAGCAGGGATGGAGCTTCATGAGTCAAGAGGAAAGCTGCCAAACAAACTCTTATTTAACTGATTATCCCTGTGCCACTCCTTTCTAAAGGCAGGCCGGGAAGAAAAGCTCATGTTCTCACCCTGTACAGGAGGCCTGCAGAACTAGGCATGTGCTGAGATTACATATTCATAATGCCTCCCAATAATAACCCGACCGATCATCTAAAAGCAATATCCTTATTATGTTTATAAGTGCTTATATACAGTTCTAGTCAAAATTTTGGACACACCTTGTAATTCAATGTTCTTTGTTAAGTGAATTATTTTCTGCTTTCTAGAACAGTGGTTAGCACTGTCGCCTTGCACCTCCAGGGTCTGGGTTCGATTCCCGGCCAGACTCGATTGACGTCTCTATGTGCATGGAGTTTGCATGTTCTCCCCGTGCTTGGTGGGTTTCCTCCGGGTACATCGGTTTCCTCCCACAGTCCAAAGACACGTAGGTTAAGTTGATTGGCATTCCCAAATTGCCCGTAGTGTGTGAATGAACGTGTGTGTGTGTACCCTGCGATGGATTGGCACCCTGTCCAGGGTGTACCCCGCCTCGTGCCCTAAGCCTCCTGGGATAGGTTCCAGGTCCCCGCAAACCTGAATACAGGATAAAGCGGTATAGAAGATGAGTGAGTGAATGAGTGAGTGAGTATTCATTCACAAGAAAGTTCATCCTGGTTTGACTCGTACGTAAACATCACATTTCATAGACACTAATATTCCACTAAAAATTGGAGTAACAGGCCAATCAGAAAGAGGGCAGCAGTTGCTAAGTGTTTAAGATGTTGACCTGATGCTGCCACTGTTGGCCCCTCAACCCTCAATTGCTCAGATGTATACTGAGATAAATCTAACTGGCTCTGGGTACATGGGACTCCATTAAAGGCAAAAGTTAATTGTAGATAAATCCAAATACCTCAGTCAGGACAGTCTGAGCCGATCCGGCCTGATCGACATGAATTCTCAGTGGGATGAGAGGGTGTGTGTAAACCTTTAATAATCATTTCAATAGGTAAATATTATCCATGTAAACACTTGAACTGATTGTTTCTCTCTTGTTGGAATAAATATATTCTTTCTATGCATGTTTGCTCCATGTAGGGGTAACATTAAGTGGCTTGATGAACTCCCGGGTTGAAAAATTTGCTTCCATTCCCTATCAGTAAACTCAGCGAGAACAAACAATTCAGTCACCCACCTGTCTTTACTTCTGACTGTCATTCACTGGCTCTTTCACTGCATAAGGGACACTGAGTGACTTGCTGTTTCATTTGAAGTACAGCATCTAGCCAATCATTTTACACGTACATTTATGTTTATATAATTTGGCAGACTAGAAGTACCATCAGTCAAACACCGTTGGGTAGGGGAGGGTGGTTAATCCAGATTCCTAAGAACAGATACGTACATTGTTGGGCGTCATTTAAATGTTGTCACTGACTAAGCTGAATGGACGTCTAAAGGAAGTTCATTCCACCATGAGACTAAATTCTTGTAATCACCCATAACGAAACGAAATCACCCAGAATGAAAGGGAAAGTTTACAGGATGGTAGTGAGACCAGAAATGTTGTATGGTTTGGAGATGTTGCTGCTGACAAAAAGAAAAAAGTAGAGCTGGAGGTGGCACAGCTGAAGATGCTGCGGTTTGCTTTGGCTTTGAGAGTGGCCAGGATTAGCAATGAGTATACTGTATTAGAGGGACAGTAGTTTGGGGACAAAGGTCAGATTAAGACAGTTTGGACATGTGCAGAGGAGGGATGAGGGGTATATCATGTTGAAGAGATGAGGAGTTGAGGAGATGAGGAGTTGAGGAGATGAGGAGATGAGGAGTTGAGGAGAATGTTGAAGATGGTGCTGCCAGACAGGAGGAGAAAAGGGCCAAGAGGAGGTTTATGGATGTAATGAGGGAGGTCATGCAGGAGTTGGAGTGACAAGGGATGATGTGCTAGACAGAGAAGAGTTAGATTGAGACAAATGGTCTGCTGTGGCGACCTCTAACGGGGGCAGCCAAAAGAAGAAGAAGAAGATTGAAAGAATTTTGTCCATGTAAACCTAGCTAATGTGACATATTGAGTTTAAATCAAACTGCCACTAATTCTAATACTGATTATTCACCAAATTTTAGTTCCCAAACTTAGAAGGACACAGTTGTCTACATGTCTTTGTATCAAATACCATTGTAATTTCCATTAACTTGATGAAAGAATCGCAAAAGTTCCAGCATAATGATGATTCTATGCACAATTCAACATGGTGCGTTAAAGTTTGAGTGTAAGGACTCAAGTGTCCTGCACAGAGCTTTGACTTAAACCACTTCGAACACCTTTTGGATAAACTGGAGCACCAACTGCACCACAGGATAGACATCTACACATCGAGCAATTCTCTGCAGCTACACTCCAAAGTCTACCCCAAAGCATTCACAGAATAGTGGAGGTTACTCTGAATGGGATGTTTTACAACCACATTTGGGTATGGATATTGGGGAATGATTAGTGCACACTACAGGAGGGTTAATAAAAGCCATGCAGCAGAAGTACAGTAATGTATGCGAGAGAAGGTCATGTCATGGTGAGTTAGGCTGAGCGGAACAGCTGTAACACCACATAAACCCAGCGAGGATTTCCCCTCGCACTAGCCAATCTCCAGCTGTTTGCTTATGTTATGGAGCAGCAGGACGAGGGATGAAGTTACAGTATCGAAACATAATGGCGCATATACAGTAGATGCGGACTCGCTGGTGTTCAAGACTGTTTGAGACTTAAAATGAAAAAGATTGTACCTAGTGAACAGATATAACCAGAATCAAGGACACTGAACTCTACAGAATGTCTTAAATATAACTGACAAATGTACTATCATTGTTCATTAATGTTTTATAGCAACTTATCCCACCATGGTAATAAGCACTTATAACACAGTAATGAACGCTCATCCCAAAGTGCTGTGGTATATAAGTAAGTCAGTACTTTGGGATGAGTCGTTCATTATTGTCATATAACAACTCACCACAAAGTGCGTTGTCACTCATATACCTTAGCTATTTGCCAAAAAAATATTCATTTTTGTTCAATCAACAGTGATATTATTGTTATCCATTTACTGATGTGGAACGTCCACAACACAAGTTAAACAGCTGGTTTCTCACCATCCTTATCTCTTGAAATTAATAAAACAATAATAAAAAATCAGGTTGCCATGTTGTTGAAAAACCACAAATCTGCTGTGCTGAAGATTTTCCCGTATGTTACAGCTTTACTTTCAACTGTTCCACAGTGCTGACACTGGAGACTCCTTTAATAAATGGCGAATAAGTGGCGCCATTAGGAAAACTTCATAATTATCAACCATTTCATAAGCGGCGTCTACCAAACGAGTCTCTGAGAATGAGTCGAAAATAGAAACAATAAAATATTACAATAAGTGCGATTATATAAGCTTTACAACATACTATTTAGGTTTATGATTTTTTTAATGTAGTGAATGTATGCTGTCATATTTAAATAAATGTCATTAGTCCAATATAGACCCAACCGGCAATCTTTGTATGTGTGCGGAAGCACAGATGTGGCCCTAACATGGTAGTGTGTTTGGTGTTTGGTGCGAGTGATTTGGTGCGACTTCACCGTCATTGCCAGACTGCCAAAGGTTCTTAAACCAAGAGCAGCAAACATTGAAACACTTGCTACTACAGTATGATGACCCTCTTTTTTCCCCCCTTCCCTCATTTTGTCTCCAGCGAGCTGAACTTCAACACCCTTCAGGAATTTCCCGTGGCCATCCGGACACTGAACAAACTCCAGGAGCTGTAAGTAACCCTGAGTAACCCAGAGTAACATTACCCAACATGCATCTGCTCACAGCACCCCCTTTTCATGAAGGCCATCTGGCGTGTTACCTTTCAGGAAAAGAAAATAAAAACTCACTTAACTTGATGGTAGAAATGCATGTGAAGCTGGGAGCAGATGTGGCGAGTGCGCGAGATGAGTGTATGTGTGTGTGTGTGTGTGTGTGTGTGTGTGTGTGTGTGTGTGTGTGTGTGTGGAACTGGGTCTGCCTCGAGTGTCGTTTTGCTGGGACAGCTGTTTCCAAAACGCACTCATACACTTGCGCACATACACACACATGCTCAGAAGTGCAGATTGTGTGATTCACACAAAAACAAGAAGGAACAGACAAAAAGACAGAGATATAAAAACAATCCCATAACGATAAACTTGTCTGTATGATGTTACAGCTATGACATCACCAAGATAACAGATGTGATAAGACCCCTTTACAGCATAACATTTACACTGTTTCACAATTCCTTTGTACAGTACAATGTCTTATTGTTGTACAGTCACGTGTGCGTATGTGTGTGTGTTTGTGAGCGTACACGTTTCTGTTTTTCTTTGCAGGGGTTTCCACAACAATAACATCAGGGTGATTCCCGAGAGAGCTTTTGTGGGGAACCCGCTGCTGCAGACCATGTGAGTCTCATCACACCATAACAGCCTTCCAGCTGCAGAGTTAACAACCTCATGCGATTCGAATAAGTTAGTTGTTAAAAAGACCAGATCCACAACAGAGCTGTTCAGTATCTCCTAATCTTCTCCCTGAAACTCTTCCCTCAGTCATTTCTACGAGAATCCCATCCAGTTTGTTGGAAGATCTGCCTTCCAGTTCTTGCCGCAGTTACACACTCTGTAAGTATAACCATTGTACATAAACAGATTCCTAAAATTTCAGAAGTGTATCATTAAATATAAAATAAACAAATCAAGATGGAGCCAAGTCATCGGACATATATAGTAAAACAAGAGTCATGAATGCCAGCTGTGGTTCCTAGAATATTGAAATGGGAATGCGAATGGCACTAGATCAGGTAATGCTTCAGTTGGTGTTCATTAGCAGAACAACCATCATTAATGAGTTCGGAAATCTGCTTTCAGATCTCTAAATGGTGCCAGTGAGATACAGGAATTTCCTGACCTGACAGGAACCACCAGCCTGCAAGTGCTGTGAGTACCATTCTCACTCCCAACCACTCACTTCCACCCAATCAGAGTTAAACTCTCAAATCGACCGTTTCAAATCCATTTGTCTCACTTCCACCAATACAAATCCGCCCACTCGGTTAGACCCACTTAAACCTATTTTCTAATTTTTACTGCTTGAACTCATTCTGTCTAAGTTGGAAACACCAACTTAACTCTATCCACTAACCACTGTCCAGTCAAATTAACCTTCTCAAATCCACCCCCTTACATCCACCTTTTTAAATCACCCCTTGCTTCCACCACTCAAACACTTTCACCAGCTTGAATCCACCAACTTAAATGGACATGGTCACTTTTTTCCAGTCAAATTCCCCTACTCAGGTTAGTCTATGTTACACCTAGTCTTCACGCTAGCTTCTACACACTCATACTGTATAAACCCCTTATGACCCACCAGCTAGCTTCCATCCTCTTCCATGTGCTCATAACCACAAAGTCAGAACAACCTTGTAACAATCCACCCACTCAAATTTATTCACTCTCATCCATCTTCTTGAATCCACTCAATTTAATCTACCTAATTACCTCAACCCATTTAAATTCAACTACTCCAACTTACTTACCCTTATTTGCCCATATCCACCTGCTTGGTGCAACCCAGTGAAATCTACGCAATCAATCCCACCTGCACACTACCACAGTCAAATGCAGCTACTCAGATCCACCCACTCGAAGAAACCTTCATGCTTTCACTACTCAAATCCATGCCCTTAAATACATCCATTCAAATTGTCCTATTCAAATCCGTCAACTTCTATCTAAGTTCTTTATGTGCTAGGTTTCTCCAACTCACCCAAAATTTACCTGCTCACAATCACACAGTCAGATCAACCTGGTTGAAATCCACCTACTCAGATCTACCCATTCAAATCGATCTAACTGCAATCACACAATCATCTCCATTTGGTTAAAATCCACTGACTCAGATACAGTACATCCACTCAAATCCATTCACTCTCTCCCGTCCACTCAAATCCATACCTGTTCACAATCACACAGTTTAATACATTTGGCCAAATTCTACGTCTTCAAATCTACTTACTCAACTCTACCCTCTTACCCACTTTAACCTACTTGCTCCCACCCACACAGTCAAATGCACCTTGTCAAATCCACTAGCTCAATTATTCTACTCAATCAGAATGACCCACTGACATCTACCGTCTCCACAACCACCAGCTCAAATCCACTCCCGCTTTTACTCGTCAAATTCATCCACTGAAATCGATCCACTCCAATCTTCAAATCTTCTTTCTCAATTCATCTCCACTGACGTTTAAGGGATCAAGTCAATCCAGATCCACCCATTTAAATCCATTTACTCAAATATAGTATAAGCGCTCAAATCCACTTCCTCAGATCCACCCACTGAATTATTTCTATTATTGTACTACTTTAATCTTTTTGCTCAATTTTACTATTTGCTTTACAGAATGTACTGTAAGCTTTCATTAAATTAGAAGGTGAAGAAATAATCCAACAACCAAGTGTGTAATGAAGGTTATTATTTATTCATCATCATCATTCCTGGAAATATCACATTGGGTGATCAGACAGTGTCAGTGTCTAGCCTGTGTTAAAATATGAAACGGTCATTCTCTGACGTTCGCGGCCTAAAACCAAAATTATTCAACACACACCACGTGGCATACTGATACTAAACAAAGCATTTGGGATGGAGCCCAAACATGGCCAGCAGTCTAGTATGAACAGAATGCAGACAAGAAATATGATGATGTATGTGTAATTAGTATTAATTGGTATTGTTGTGTCTATAATCTGATATCACCCAAATGAGAAAGGATGGTTCCCTGTTGAGTCTGGTTCCTCTCAAGGTTTCTTCCTATTGGCATCTCAGAGAGATTGTCTTTGCCACCGTCACCCCAGTTTGCTCACCAGGGAACAGCTGATAATTTGAAAACTCATTTCTATATTTTTTTTATTTAGAAAAGCTGCTTTGCGACAGCAACCGTTGTTAAAAGCGCTATATAAATAAAACTTAATCGAGTTGTATTGAATACTAGCACAGTGGTAGGTTTCTCTCCTGCCATGCGGAAGTCCCGTGTTCAATTCCCACCCAGTGCCCAAACCCCAGCCACTAGATGCAGTGGCGGTTCCAAGCTTGGAATAGAATAGAAGGGTTGTGTCAGAAAGGGCATCCGGCGTAAAACCTGTGCCAAGTTGTGTGTGGTTTAGACTGTCCGCTGTTGGGACCCCTTGATGGGGGTAGCCGAAAGACCAACAACAACACACACACACTTACACTCTCTCTCTCTCTCTCTCTCTCTCTCTCTCTCTCTCGCTTTCGTTGTCTGCATTTCAGCACTCTGACCCGAGCAGGTCTCACCAGTCTGCCATCTGATCTCTGTCAACAGCTCCCCAATCTCAGAGTGCTGTGAGTACACACACACACACACACACACACACACACACACACACACACACACACACACACACACACACACACACA
>JAQMYI010000015.1:3844546-3857270 GCA_030014275.1 Clariallabes melas
GTGCTTTAGAAGCAGTTGCTACGTGTTGTTTAAGATGATAATGCTATCAGATGTGTTTTCATGCTGAAAGTGCTTCAGTTATTGGTTCTGAATGCTGGTTTTGGCCGGCAGCTGCTCTCTCCTATTTCCCTCTTTTGTACATGAAAATGAGTAAACTAAGTGAATAAATATCCTGTTGCCAGCATTCTAAATTGTTCTCTGCAAGTAAAATTAAAGACATTTTCATTATAACTGTGTACGTAATACAACAAAACGGATGGCGTTTTGTATAGGAGACAAATATGTTGACCAGTGCTATCGATTATTCAACATTTACCGCAGCCAAAGTACAATATTGTAATATTATTTGAGTAATTGTTTAATAAATTGATTTTCCACCACTCTAGATTGCAGATTATTATGGGATTACGTGTACCAGCTGCTGTTGGACACTAGATACGAAGCCTACATCAGGTGGGAAGATCGGGACTCCATGATCTTCAGAGTGGTGGACCCGAATGGACTCGCTCGCCTCTGGGGAAACCATAAGGCAAGTACCAAAGTTACCTACAACACTTCACTTTTTGTTTTAGGCAGCTTTTAAAATACAAAAATAGGTTCAGGTGCGTTCAAATCAAACTGGGACTATTATGAAAAATTTTTGTGAATGATAGTATAAAACCAAGTGTCATTTACTGAAGACTTCAAGCACAGTACGGCGATGAGACTATTGGCCGGAGTAAAACATTTGAATAATGCAAATGTTTTAAAGAAGGCAGTATGTTCGTGAACCTCCAGGCTCGATTCCCGTCTCTGTGTACATGGAGTTTGCATGTTCTCCCTGTGCTTGGGGGGTTTCCCCCGGGTACTCCGGTTTCCTATGCTAAGATGCCTTTAGGTGTAAATGTGCATTAGCAACAAACTGCAAGTGTGTTCCTGCCTCACGTTCATTGTTCCCCGGATAGGCTCAGGAACTGACCAGGATAAAAGGTTTACAGTAGATGACTGGATCAATGCTATTTTATGGTGTATACCAGATATAAAGCAGCCTGTTCCTCTACAAACAGGGGCACATGATACATGATAAAGGCATAAAAACAGTTTCACAGCTATGACACTTTGGCCCATGCTCCCAAGATTAGTAAATCCATTAGTTTTGGAAGCTTAGACACATATAAAGTAAGTACTTGGTTGTGGTCTACCCTGCATATTTTAGTGTTTTGCTTGCTCTCCCACTTCAATTAAGAAAAGACTTAAGTTAATTAGTTGATTAGTTAAATCAGGTGTGCTGGAAGCTGATAAAAGATTCAGACATGCAGGGCAGTGGTGCACCAGGACCAACGTTGAGAGCCCTTGCTCTGGAAGACTTACAGTAATACTGGAGAAACTGTTTATGAGATATTAGTTTATTCTAAAAATTATATCCGTTTTTGATTGTAGTGCTAGACTCACATAAGCCCCATTGTGGGTGTGTACGAACAATTTCTTAAATTGTTCACAACTGAAAACCTTTAAGAAGCAATTCCAAACTACTAAATAGTCATGCACATACTGTACAGCATCGCTAATGTTTAGGCTGTTCCTATATGTATGAAAACTTCCGGGAGGCCCTATATACATTAAAACCTTATATAAATAAAGAAAAGCTCACTTACCCACACGTGTTTTAAAAAAAAAAAAAATAAAATTCATTTTCTCATTTCAAAACTTTTGAACTTTTTGCATTTAAGGCACTGCTACATTAACTAAAACCTTCAGTGATGGCAGACACAATCTTTTCATTTAAAGCAAGTTGGGGGAAAAACATGCCTCCAACATTATCCAGTGCCTCCACATCTAGAGCTCCCCCTTGTGGAGAATCTTGCACTTACAAAGGTCAATGAATCAGATTCAAGATTCAAAATTGTATTTGTGACAAACATGGTTGTACAAGTACAGCAGTAGTGAAATGCAATATCATCATGTATCATATAACATGTCATATCATATATCATATCATATCAGCCCATCATATAGGAAACCAATTAAAGAACATTTACATTTTAATGCACAAACCACATTAACCAATCAGATTATTATATTATTATTATTGTATCATCTTCACATTTCACATTTCAAAGGCTATAAATGCTAGATTTTATATATTTCAATTAATTTAAAAGCAATGAAAATTTGTTACTGAAAAAATACTGCAATTATATATAAAAAAAAAAAAAATAGAAAAAAATAGACAGCTAGTTTTAATCTGAAACTGGCCACATGGGAGTGATGGATATAATGATGAAAAACTATTAAGGTCGACCTACCTCTGACCTATTTTCCCATCCACTTAGGCTCTGAGCTGGAGAATTCCCTTATTTCTGGGCATGAAACCCAGATCCTGACTCCACTTATTCTACTGTACATACACACTTACTGTAACACGACAAATAGCGACATACACTAAGGCGTGTATTTTTTGTGTATTTCAGAACCGAGCCAACATGACCTATGAGAAAATGTCTCGAGCACTACGGCATTATTATAAACTCAACATCATCAAAAAAGAGTCGGGCCAGAGACTCCTCTTCAGGTGGGTGACTTTTTGTTTTCTGTATATGGGGTCAAAAAAATAAAAAACTTTGACCACAATGTTTTTATTTAGGGCAATGTTGAATATCTTAAACTGTAAATGTTTTAAAATGCTGCACTATTTTTTGGTTTAAATTACAGCACATTTGTGATTTCGAACATTTCATCAGATTTCCCTTGAGTCTCCCATTGAAGCACATGTTCATGTGACACTGGGAACAAAACTCAGATTGCAGGAAAATCTGTTTTGTTTCACAAATTTGATCTTTAGGACTGACTGTCCACATTGCTGTTTGAAAGTGATTAGATTGGATTTGGCTCTGTTTAGACCTGCAGTCCAAATCCAACACACTGTCGACTTATATTCAGTGGTGTGCTGTGTTACATGGTAACTTATAACATCAGACAGGTAACAGCAAGACAGTTAAGAATGGAGAGATCACATATCATCCTTCAGGTCATATATCCAGTTGGTCCAGTTGTTTTGGATACAAGTCCATACCATGTGGTTGTGTTGGCTTGAACTTCATCACATTGATGTAATGAGCAGTTTGAAATCTGATTTGGGCAGGTAAAACATCCAGGCTGAGACACATCTGATTTGAATCTGATTTAAAATCGTATTTGCAGAAATCAGATTCAGTGTTTTTTTTCCTTGTTCAGACGGAAATCTTTTTCAAAAATGATTCCAGTCCGTAATTGCAAAAAATCAGATTTGGGCTGGCAGTCCGAACAAAGGCCTAAGATTCTACTTTATACTTCATTTATTGCTGGTGTTTTATTTAGTAACAAAAAACTACAAAGTGCTTGTAAATTGTTCAAAGAAAATGTCTTCATTTACTAACTATCCAAATTAAACATTATTATTATGTTGTATTTTAATTGTACAATTATCCCAAATATCTCTTTAATTTCATGGTCAGTCAGTCTTTCTTCTTTCTTCATTGTTCCTTCTGTTTTGTAGATTTCTCAAAACCCCTGATGAGATCATGCTGAGCAGGTCTGATCGTTCCGAACCCCCTGAGTCTCCTGAAAGCCCTGTGTCACCTCCTGCTTACAAAGAGGGAACTCTGGAAGTGTCGCCCTCCTCAACCCCAAACCCTTCTAGTCCTGAAGCTCTTCGCATCCTCAGTGTGTCCCCGCTGCCATGACCATGCAGTCTACATCACAGAATATCTCCATCTTGCACTGGTTGAACCCTGGCTCAATTTTCACTATAAATGCAAATACAGTTAAACTAATTGAAAATTGCGTATACAACCAAGCTGGCTTAATCCTTACTCTCAATTTCTACTTTCATTTCAACCTGAAAGACCTGAGCATCTAACATTTATCTATAAATATCAGACTCTACAGTACCTATCTACTCCATCATCCAAACTACACTATTTCAGTTCTCATCATCATTATCATCATTATCATCATCATGATCATCATTTCTTTTTTTTTTTTATGTGAAACTATAGAGATTGTTTTCTTGGTAGAATGCAACAAACACATTACAATCTTTGGGTTCTGGTTAAATTTTAAATCTGTTTTCTTTACGATATGTAATTAATGTAATTATTATCTCTTTTTACATGGAAGAATTATAAATAATAAAGGTGTGGAAATATTTGAAATAAACAATTTTTATTATACAGTAAAAAATACAATTATAATATTAGATTATAGAAGCCAGCGCAAGTAAAAAAACGCATTTCAGAGATACTTCCGATGGATTTGTGACCATTGGAGCGAGCGAATCAGTAATGTGATGAAAGAGCCCAGTCCACAATAAATGGGACAAGGAGCTGCTCAGAATCCCATTACATGCAATTGCACTTTTCTACCACTAGGTATGGGTTTTTGCAAATGCATGGTCAGAAATGTTGCAAATATACTGTAGCCACTTAGGCTATGTTCACATCATAAGCCACATTGTTCAAATATGATTTTTGTGTCAGTTCAGATTTACATGTCAGACGTGGATGCGTCTGTCCTCCGAATTAGTAGTAAGTTATAGTTTGCTCATGCCATCTGGGTTAAAACACATCATATTTGTGCGACCACTCATTCATTTAAAACAATGAATGTGATTAAAGCAAATAAATAAATAAATAAATAAATAAACATGCTTGGGATTTTTATCTGAAGGACGGTGAGTAGTTAGTCAGCTGTATTTGTTGAGGTCCATAAGAAGGAAGAAAACCAGGTGCCTCACTTTAGCTGTTTTAGCATCTGTTGCTAGCACCGCTATGAAATCCACACCCTGCTGGTTCTGACAAATGACATCAGTTATCTGAAAAACATCACCTTTGAAGGCAAAAATCAGATCTGTATCACATTGGAGTAAAAAAAAATTGGAATTGAGTCACACCATTACCATTTAGCTATAGTTCTCATATGATGTCATTAAAGAGGGGAAATTCTCTTGCCAATGCCATCTTTACTGGCACACTGTGATCTGCTTTTTGGTCAGCTGAGTCATACCATGGAAAACAGTGTATTTGTACTTTGTACAAAAAAAAATTGCCAATACAGACTGAGATAGCTAGCTAGCATGACTAGGTACTGTAGTTATGTTGCATAATGTGAAAACCAGGCTGCACTAATACTGTACAGCTGGTCCGTTTTAGTGACCGGAATCAACAGCATCATGTTTTACTGTAATTCTATCCAGATGTAGATTTTGAGTTCAAATTATGTGTGCAGTTATGATCTGCATGTTGGCCATGGTCTAGAAACTAGAACCTTGGGGAAGGTCTGAGACAGGAGCCATGGACTACTCTCCTCCCACTTTTAGTCTCCATTCTGGACAACACAGAATAAGAAATAGGTGCACATATAAACACTTGTACGGTCCACATTTTTAAATAATCATTATAGACAACTGATGTAGCAAAAAACACTTTGCTTGGCTTTCCACTGATGCAAACAAGTTTTGGTGAGCTCTTGGACGTACGCACAACCGAACGTGCACGTGTGCAACTCGGTCAAATGTGTGCCAAAAACGCTTCTCATGCTGAGGCAAATTTCTTGCAAAATTTTTGTTCTTAATGGCGAAAATTTGCAAGGTGGGGTGTTTATATTCGGAGGTATCTCTGTACATTGCCTGAACATATATAAGGGATGCAAAGGCCAGCATGATCCCATAATCATGGTAGAATTCTTCATTTTCACAGAGATTCTCTCACTGAATTGTCAGTACATTGGGTGAGCAGACTCCACTGTCTAAACTGCATTAAAAGCCAATAACGCAACATACACCCCTATGAAATGAGTACCACAAATATAGTACAAATTGCTTAAAATGACTGTTCTACAAATCCGATCATATTGGTGTGTGTCCTTCAATTTCTGTTTTTCTCTCTGGTTTGATACAAGAACAAAATACCCAGGCACCCAACTCATTATCATAAACCACACCCACTAGAACAGATTTACAAGGATTTCACCTGATTTTTCCAATAACTAATGACACTTATGTGACCCCATTGGCTTCATTTAGCTTTGAAAGTTGTGAACTTCTGACATTTGTTGTTAATAATATCTCAGTGTTGGTTTGATAAAGATTACACTAACCATGACTGAGTGTTCTGGATCCTCTGTGCTGGGATTTAAGCTCC
Organism: Clariallabes melas; assembly: GCA_030014275.1. Taxonomy (NCBI): domain Eukaryota; kingdom Metazoa; phylum Chordata; class Actinopteri; order Siluriformes; family Clariidae; genus Clariallabes; species Clariallabes melas. The sequence continues at coordinate 3,850,705 of JAQMYI010000015.1, forward strand.
TGGTGAGACTTCACAGCACAGGTGGGAGGAAGCTCACTGCAGAGGTCACAAACTGAGTGTCAGTCACTCGCTCTAGAACCTTGGGGAAGGTCTGAGACAGGAGCCAATCACTGCCCTTGCAGGGTGTCACCTGATGCAGGTGAGTGAGCACACAGAGACATTGGGCTTGAGTGGTGTGTGTTCATAAGAGAAGTCAGTCAGTAGAGAGGTGCTGCTGATGGATATGATCATCACTGGCTTGGAAATGCTCATGGCTGGCAACAGAGTTCAATGTGTGAGCTGGAGCTGCTTTCCAGAACCCAATTCAGACTACTCTCCTCCCACTTTTAGATTTTTTATTTCACACAGAATATATTGAGCTTTTGGGACTTTGTTTGTAACCATTCTGTATAAATTGTATTCTATCCATGAGGGTTTAGACCATGTGTGCTGTTACTATCTGCATGCTGTCCATGACATATTAGTCGTATTGCCTCGAATATATAAAAAATTAACTACAGGTGTCAAACCGTTCATGTCAAACCGGGATTTGGAGTGAAATTCCTCAGGAACGTAGGTTTAAAACCATGTGATGTTTAGAGAAGATTTACAGAAGACACAGAACACCGTTGAGTCTCTTAGAAAACATTTGAACAGTGTGAACGTTTTAAAGATGACCATATGTGTGGTTTATGATAATAAGTTTGGAAGTTTGGTGCATGGGTATTTTCCCCCTGTCTCTGACTGGAGAGCAAAATAATAAGTATTGAGTCTGCTGTAGTGGAAGAACATCCTGGTTGCATTTACTAAGAAAATATAAAAACAAGAATATTATTGATTGGTTTTGAAGTCTAGCAGGAACGCACACGAATAGTACGTTGGATATATGTTTTAGTGTTTTCTGATACTTTTTTAATTATAAATATGTTAAATCTCCAACACTCCTCTTTTCTCTGTCTGTGTCTCTCTTTGATCCCAAGGCTTCCCCTCTTCCTCCTCCTTCCTTATTTGGTAATAGATATTAATAGATAATAAATATGTCCAGATAGATATTAACTTCATCTTCCTTTGTTGAACATGTTAATTACTTTTAGTCTTTGATATAACAGATGGACATGACACAAAACATTTGGCTAAAAATAATCTGTCTTTGCTGTTAATAAACAGAGAATATTCAACACATCATGGCTGTGTGTGTGTGTGTGGCATCAAATTGGGATAAAATTCAAATTCAAATTGTAAATTTGATTAAAAGGATCAGCCTCATGCCGACCTAAAACATAAGTTGAACCTGGACTCATTGGTAGTCTGTCAACAACATGCTTTTGAACTTATATAATCTTGGCTCCTGGCATTCATGTGGATGTAACTTTGACATGCAGCACCTACAGTACCTAAACATTGCCCTTTATGACAATGCTGCCCCCTGCTGGCAGTGGTGTCTTTCAGCAGGATAATGCCCTCTGACACTCTGTATACATTCCTCCAGGGTGGCTTGAGGAACATTATAAAGACTTTAAAGTGTTGATTTAGCCTTTAAATTCTCCAAATCTTTCTAGAACCCAATTCAGACTACTCTCCTCCCACTTCTTTTGGGACTTTGTATGTAATAGTGATGGGAAGTTTGAATCATTTTAGTGACTCGGTTCTTTGAATCTCGTTCAACAAAATGAACAAATCTTTTTTTGAGTCATTTAGCTCATTACATTCTTTTTATCAGAAATAAAATAAAATGATGCATTTTCAATAAACAGACGACCAATACGTCTACATACACACATTTCTTTATGAATTCCTTATGTGTTGCAGCTTCAGCAATATGGCTCATAGATGTCCTGGAAACACCAAACCTGTCTCCAGTTTCTTTTTGAAATATTCATGTAGCTAGTAAACCTGAGGAGAAATGACCTAACCATGCACAGGAATGCTGATGATGCTTTCTGCAGAATGAGCGAATTGCGCTAAACAAGTTAAATCAATTCATTACTCTCAGCAAATAAATTCCTTAGAACATTAAGACTATGTTTTACTTTACATTGTATCTGCTGTAACTGTAGACCATGCTGTAATCGACAGAGTCATTAGTGCCAGTTATGGACAATAAGTGCAATGAAAGCTGTTCAGGATATGTGAATGTGAGCTGAGTCAAAAATTATCTGCATTCTGGCTGTAGAATTTATTTTAAATAATGTTTATAAAAGACAAATACATCATTTTTTGACATAATCTCTTTTCTTTTCAATACACTTTCCACATTCCACAAGTGCACTGCTGTCTTCACTTCTTCTTCTTCAGAAGTGTATCTTCTTCATCGTAGGGCTGCTTTCAAGGGATCAAACAGGTGAAAGTCTGGTGGAGCAAGATCTGGACTATAGGTTATAACATCCATCTCCTTCACATGTGTTCTCTCTACATCTTCAGCAACAAAACATGCAGTTTATTGACTTGGTTGGAATTCTCCTGCTCTACTTGGGCCTCCTCAGCACCCCAAGCTCGGTCCTCAGCTCCCTGAGCTCTCTCATCATCTCCCCGAGCCTTCTCATTGACTTCCTGAACTCTATCATCGTCTCCCTGAACTCTCTCCTCAGTTGTAGCTTAAGGAAGAGAAAAGCTCAGGTTAATGTCTTCATATAGGGACATAAGTGTTTTGTAACCATGTTGATCTTGTTCCTGCTTCTAAAATACAGAAAACAAGTGTCTAAACTTGAGGATTTAACTTTAACATCTGCAGTTTCGCCTTCCTGACGGAACCCTCTCATTTTATCCAGGCTTGGGACCAGCACTGCATCCAGTGGCTGGAGTTTGGGAGGCATCAGGTAGAAATTGAACCCGGGCCTTCCGCATGTCAGGCGAGAGAAACCTACACTGAGCCCAGTTGGGACAAGTATAATCTCTATTAGATATTGGACTGGTCTGTAATCTAGTATACAATCTCATGCCGATGGCTAATGGCTGAGTAGTAAATGAACGTGATTAAGGTTTAATAAGTACCTCAGGGGTGGGTCTGGCCATCTGCATATCCTGGTTTACTTCAGAAAAATGTGGAGAACTTGAAGAATATTTTTGCATGAGATCTAAATGCAAAAGCAAAGACATCATGTAAGTATGCATTGGTTAAAGTTTGTATGGGTCAGTCTCCATCACTTTTAAAAGGTTTCATTTGGCTTTCATTTGAAATTCATATTCTGAGCGAATCATGATTTGGCATGGCGGGGGGGGGGGGGGTAATCAGACAGGGCTAAAAAGACATGATGTGATTTTCTATAACGTTAGATAATGATTTGTTTTCTTTTTTTGCCTCACTCTAGATTACCACCTGAAACACTGAGTTGCAAACCTTATTTCATGACCCACAGTTGGGTTACAGGAGATTTTATCTGGGTTGCCGGTGTCGTGATTTATGACTGCAGCACTCCTTTCAGTCACAAGGTGGATTTTCAACCAACATCACAAAAAAAACATTATATAGTTTATCTGTCTAAAATGCATTTATTTGGGATCAGTTTGGTTTTATTGTTGACTTTTAAATCTGGGAGTTGAGTCATGTCAACTGGACTTCTTTTCATCCAAGTAGCTTCTTCAGTCTGAGGTACTGTAAGTTGGTAAGCTCAATCATTACTCAATTTACCCAACTCATTATCATAAACCACACCCACTAGAACAGATTTACAAGGATTTCACCTGATTTGTCTAATAACTAACAACACTTATGTGACCCCATTGGCTTCATTTAGCTTTGAAAGTTGTGAACTTCTGACATTTGTTGTTAATAATATCTCAGTGTTGGTTTGATAAAGATTACACTAACCATGACTGAGTGTTCTGGATCCTCTGTGCTGGGATTTAAGCTCCTGGTGAGACTTCACAGCACAGGTGGGAGGAAGCTCACTGCAGAGGTCACAAACTGAGTGTCAGTCACTCGCTCTAGAACCTTGGGGAAGGTCTGAGACAGGAGCCAATCACTGCCCTTGCAGGGTGTCACCTGATGCAGGTGAGTGAGCACACAGAGACATTGGGCTTGAGTGGTGTGTGTTCATAAGAGAAGTCAGTCAGTAGAGAGGTGCTGCTGATGGATATGATCATCACTGGCTTGGAAATGCTCATGGCTGGCAACAGAGTTCAATGTGTGAGCTGGAGCTGCTTTCCAGAACCCAATTCAGACTACTCTCCTCCCACTTTTAGATTTATAAGAATATATTGTGCTTTTGTTTGTTTGTACATAACCATTCTATCTACTATCCATGAGGGTTTTTGTTGTTTAGACCATGTGTGCAGTCACTATCTGCATGTTGTCCATGTACATATTAGTCGTATTGCACCAAATAAACTTCCATGTATGAATGTACATCTACATGTACATAAATACCCTAGACAACAAATTAACAAATTAACTCGAGGTGGCGTTCAAGTCAAAACAGGACGTGGGATGAAATTCCTCAGGAACGTAGGTTTAAAACCATGTGATGTTTGCAGAAGATTAACAGAAGACACAGAGAACTGAAGAGCAAAATAATAAGCATTGAATCTGCTGTAGCCCTTAAATTCTCCAGATCTCAATTCAATTCAACATCTGTAGGAACCATGTGTGGTGTTATGATCTGAATGTTGTCCATGGCCTACAACCTAGAACCTTGGGGTTTTGTCTACTATATGGAAAAACTGAAAGATGCAGATGTTGAAGCATCAGAGAGACAACCCAAGTGATCCAGGAGAAAACCATTCGTAAAACGCACTTCCAGGAGAAAAAAACAGCATGAAATCTGGCACAGATTGGACTTTACAATTCTTCTCAGAAAATCAGCCTCTGAGAAAACCTGTCACTGAGATACGCGCACTTTGCATTCAATAGCACGCAGGCTTTTTCGTGGCTCGGGCACGTCACCACTTGGGCTTCTGTGACATACTTCAACTGTAACTGGTAGCGACGAGTGATTTTTATTTTGGTAATAAGATATAGTGATATACACAGTGACCATGTTGGATTATTTGGCGTTGTTTACATTGTGTGCAGCCATGATCCCTGGCTGTTAGTCTTTATTTTAGCTGTCTCCGTGGACATGAGGATTGCAGTACCGAGGCCACTGAGGGCAGATCGCTCCAAAACAGTGATTTTTTTCTATGAGGACTTCTTGTTCCTGGGGTAATGATGAATTGTTAAACGTATCTCACAAAAGTCAGTACACCCCACACATTTCGGCAACCACTTTATTATATGTTTTCAAAGGACGATACTATACAGTAGAAATGAAAATTGGATATACATTAGAGTAGTGTGCAGCTTGTATAACAATACAGATTTACAGTCCTCTAACAATAACTCAACATGCAGACTTTCTTGTCTAAATAACTGGCAGCGAAAATGAGTACATCCTAAGTAAACATGTCAAAACTGTGTCCAAATGTCAGTATTTTGTGAGAGGGTCGTTGTTATCTAGCACAGCCTTTTAATCCTCCTGGGCCTGGAATTCACCAGAGCTGCTCATGTTGTTGCTGGGATCCTCTTCCACTCCTCCATAATGATATCACGGAGCTTCTGGATATGACACATAACGCTTCTCCACTTTCCACTTGAGGACGTCCCACAGGTGCTCAATAGGGTTCAGGTCTGGAGACAAACTTGGCCACTGACAAACACATGATGATGATGATGATGAATAAGACATAGAACATGGCTGTATGTCGAGTTATTGTTAGAGGACAGTAAATCCGTACTGGTATACCAGCTGCACATACATAAAACATATCCAAGTTTCATTCTATAGTTACTCACTCACTCACTCACTCACTCACTCACTCGTTATCTATACTACTTTATCCTGTATACAAGGTTGCGGGTGGTCTGGAGCCTATCCCAGGAGATGGGGTGCCAATCCATTGCAGGGCACACACACACACAAATTCATTCATACATACTCACACACTACGTGCAATTTTGGGTAACTCCAGTTAGCCTAACTGCATGTGTTTGGTCTGTGGGATGAAATGGAGTACCTGGGGGAAAACCACACAAGCACTGGGAGACCATGCAAACTCCATGCACACAGACATGGGAATCAAACCCAGACCCTAGAGGTGCAAGTCGACAGTCTTGCTAAGTCACCTGGCCACTGACTCAATCCCTTACTCTCTCTGGTCGTTACACCTCAGTGACTCTCCCTAATCTCTCTTTATTGTCTTCTTAACAGCTTTCTCCCCACCACTCTCTAACGACCCTCCCTCCTACCCTCATCTTCTCCATTGTTCATGACTCAAGACTTTTAAGACAGGGGAGACTCCTTTGATCTTGGATGACTAAATACAAGGTGCTTACCAACGTACCTCAGACTGAAGAAGCTACTTGGATGAGTAGTGAAACATTTCTACCGAACAAAAAGAAGTCCATTTGACATGACTCAACTCCCAGATTTAAAAGTCAACAATAAAACTAGACTTTACAAATGATCCCAAATAAATGCATTTTAGACAGATAAACTATATAATGTTTTTTTTTATTTACTCCCAATCTAAGTGCAGGCTGAATTATGAGAGAATCTGTGATGTTGGTTGAAAATCCACCTTGTGACTGAAAGGAGTGCTGCAGTCATAAA
>JAQMYI010000015.1:3916998-3931287 GCA_030014275.1 Clariallabes melas
TATATATATATATATATATATATATATATAATTTTTTTTACAATACATTTACCACTTGCAATTTTTACACAATTGAACTACCACATGATCCATTAATTCCATCTTTTTGTGTAATTTTTACATGATTTGTTTATGATTTATAGACATTTTATGATTTATAGATTTTTTATACAACTCTTTGTGTAATACATTTGTACTTGAGATTAGACACTTTTTTCTGCCACTGACAAATTTATTCATTTTTATTAGATTATTATAAAAAGAAAGGTATATTTACAATTAATCAGTTGTGATTACAATTCTTTTACAAGTAGGATGTTGGTTATGTTTTGAAAATGTGATCTTATTTAAATAAATATATACAGTACCAATCCATAAATAAATACAAAAAGTAGAGTGTATATAGACAGTAAGAACAGTTCGAACACGCCTTTTATATAAACATTTTAGTTTTTTTTTTATATATTTTTTATTTCTAGAACAATACTGATGATTTCAAAACTATAAAATAATATGGAATTATACCAATCAGGAAAGAGCATGGAATTAGAAGGTGTGTACAGTTGTTTGACTGGTAAAGTGTGTATGTGGACACATACTGGGCTTTTTGCATGTGGGAAATAATGCAGAGCTTGCCTTAAAAAGAAGCGAGCAAATGTGCTGCTTGAGAAAAGATAAAGCCACCTTGTTGTTTTCTAATGAAGGTCTAGAAGTGAAATGCATGCATCACTGAGCTAGCTTATATGAGCCTGTGTCAGCAGCAATGAAGCAAATTAAATTAAAGAAACACTGGAAATCTTGTAGTTCCTGCTTGAGACAAACAAATGCTTAGAGGTATTTGTAACAAGCAGAATGCATTTTGTCATTAAGGTGGTGTGTTAACAGAACGAGCTATGGGGAAGCATGTATGCTTGAAATGAGCTGTCATGCACACCAGCAGTCAGACAAGGAGAGACACGAAACCGAAAAAAAAAAAAATATATGTTTGCATAATTATCATCTAGTGTAAAATAGTAATGTACAGTAAACCGGATGCTGGCGATTTATACTGTAAGTAGATTGGCTTTTCTACATGTATGCTGTGGTCTTATAATTTGAAGAGTAATGTGACTCCGCATCATGATTGTTAGTGCACTAGTGTGTTGGAGGAAGAAACAGATTGAGGGAGGGCCAAAAACTCCCCAGTCTCTGTGAGATTTGACACCATAAGTATGAGGAAGTATAAGTGAGATTATAATAAGATTATAGTACTGTATACCACTGAATTTTCATTAGACAAGTTTGTTCTTTTAATCTTTTCAATGGTTTTATGTTTACCTGAAGCCTAGTATATTCCATATGCTAGCAGAAATGTTATTATTATTGTTATTATTATTATTTTCAGTTGAGTACTATTCACAATGCAAAATATAAGTGAAAATTGGCAACAATTATGATTGTTTCACATCGGATATTCACATAATTTCAGAAATAAGGGTATCTTCAGTATGTATGCATGGGTGTTACTTGCGTGCAAAATGCAGTTTGTACTACAGTACTGTATATACACCTCCGACCACATAAACATATGATGTGGACATTTGGTAACGGACACTTCTTTTTAAGGTGATATGGTCTCATTTTGGTGTAAGATGAAAAAGAGGACTTTGTGTTGTGTCTTTATTTTAAAGAAAAACGCAGATATTTTTTCCACCATAGTGTAGAAGGGAAAGAACAACAAATTGATGCTACAGTTGGCACAGGATAACCGAACCTGCAAAGCTAATAAGTGGAAAACCTTTTCAGCTTCTTAGTTTTAGGGTGTGTTCACACTTCTTTTGATTTGGACCGAAGCATGAAGTTTTGGTTCACTAGTATAAAGTCCTGGTTTGTTTGCGTTCACACTGGCATTTTCAATATGGGATTAATTGAAAAGACACAACAGAAGGCATGTGGATTATATGTAATGGTGTCTTTACTCTTACTGGGACTGTCTATAGTAAATGTTCATGGATGTTCATTAAATTTAACATCTATTTTGGCAGTGTTCATTTTTTTTGCCAGAATGTGATGTAGCCAGGAATTTTTCACGCCACTGTTGAGCCCTTGAGGAAGGCCCTCAACCCTATCTGCTCCAGGGGCGCTGTATCCTCTGACCGCAGCGTCCTACCTGGGATATGTCACAAGTAATTGAATGATTATTATTATTATTATTATTAGAATTGAAGAAGGCTGTATGTCTGTGACAAGGTGATTCAGAACCCAGTCGTTGCTATGAACATTCAATGAGTTGAACACTTGATCCTAAAAATCTACGGCTAACTTGTCACTGACTTGCAGAAGAGACGCATCTGTCAGAGGGAACTGTACACACAATCATTCACAAGCACCACTTGCACATTACAGGTGGCTGGGAGCCACATGCCACGTTTAGTCCTGATGTTGATGCAAATGTAAAGAGTAAAAGGGGTTAAAGGAGTTCCTGGGAGGCCAGAGTTTCAAAGGTGAAACAGGCAGTTTGATCATGACTCCAGCATCCTGAGAAAACTTTCTACCTTGATGGTATCCAAGCACTATTGAAACACTGGGATAGTTGCATGTGTGTAGCAGTGGATTATATAGAGAAATAAAGGTTATTTTTACTCTCATAACTGTGTTCTCTTATTTTGCACAACGAAAGTCTTGGTTTGAGAAGAACAGCATAAAATGCGGAGGTATATCGTTACAAAATACAGTTATGTGATTGTATAGTTTTACACAATATTTCATTAAATAATAGAACATTTCTCCTTAATTGGTAGAACAGCTTAACAATTTGAACTGAACAGCATAGAGTACACACCTGAGAGACTTTATAAAATGTGACACGATAGATTAATTCTACACATCATTGTGGCAGTTAAAAGCTACTCATTATCCATTTGCCAACAAGCAGCAACAACTACTCAACAAACAAACTCACTGAGATCACATTTCCCCCCATTCTAATGTTTGATGTGAACATTAACTGTTCCTGACCTACTGTACATCTGCAATTGTATACAGTACTATACAATTTATGTTTTTTCTGTGTAAAAATATAATAAAAATCATCTGATTGTACCAGGTCTCATTATAAGGCAAATACGTACTACCTCAGATGAATAACAACATATAACTTTTTTTTCCACCATGCCATTATTTATTTAACAAAAATGAAGCCAAGAAGGAAACATCAAATAGGCAATACTAAGTACTCCCATGATGCAATAGCTTGTAGATCCACCTTTAGCCGCAATAACAACAACATTGCTTTATTTCATTGAGGTTTTTGGGCATTCACTTATGCACTGTACCCTTAAGATCCTGTTACAGCATTTCAGTTGGGGTGAGATCAGGACTTTGAGTAAGCCATTACAAAACTTTGATTCCTTTATTCCAAGCAAACTGTACTTGTTCGTTCTTCTTCTAATTGTGCTGTAGAGTCTGAGATGTAGCTCTTGTTTTTTTTCTTCTTCTTGTCGTTCTTTGAGCCTTGCACGGCCAGACCTTGGGGTGAATGTGCTCTGACATCCAGTCCTGGGAAGATTGGAAACTGTCTTGAATGCTTTTCACTTGTGAATAATCTTTCTCACTGTAGAATGTTGTTTGGAAATGGTTTTATAACCATGTGCAGCAAAAATTGCTTCTCTAAGATCATTTTCTTGATCTTAGAGAAGCAATTCTTCTTCTTTGCCTCATGGCATTGTGTTAACACATGCCTGAATGCTCCAGACCAGCAAACTGCCAAAACTTCTGCTTTTATAGATTTCTATATACCGGCTGATGATAAATTAATGAAGGGCTGATGATTAGCAGTACCTTGCTGTACCTTACCCGTCTTAAATCCTGTGGAAGCAGTAATACCCCTATCTCACCTGTGTGGTTTGACTCACCGTGAGATGCGGTGTTGGGCACCGTGAGTTGCCGCGATTGCCCACCGACGTTCCGCTGACGTTCCGCAAAGTTCGCCAAGGTCCGCAAACTTCCGCGAGGCCCGCCAAAAAAATGAAACATGTTTAATTTTTCGCGCGGAAAGATGGAAACATACTCACAATGCCAAAAACTCGCAGTGAATCATAATGAACCGTATTTACGGCCACCGCGCGAAACCGCATAGGTGAGATAGGGGTATTACCAACAACAAAGCCACAACTATTTGACGAAAAAAGCACCAATGTTTACCATAAACACTGCCAACATTTACCAAGAACACCAGAACCATTCATCAACATTTACCAGCAATACAACCAACATTTGCCAAAAGCAATGAAAACATTTACCAACATTCACCAATACCAACAAAATTTACCAACAAAACCACCAACATTCACCAACAACACTGCTACCATTTACCAACACTGCCAACATTTACCCACAACAAATACAGTGCCCATATTTGCTTTGTAATAAAAGTCCCAGCAACTTGACAAATGTCCATATCTGCAACCATTCCAATGATGCCTCAGTGCTTTATAAGCAGGGTTTGAAAGTACACCCAAGTTCAATCAATCAAGGGGTAATGCACCAGGAACACTCAACAGCGGTGGCATTGGGAACCCTGTTAGAACGATGTCCTGTACGTCTTATGGATTTATCTGGCTGAATAAACAGCCCAGAGGTTTTAATGTATTACTGTAGGATCAGTGGGTCAAATAGTGAGTAACTGAAACAGCACAGAGAATAACAGACTCCTGAAAGTGTCCCTGTTTGTCCTGTGAGGAGTATTTTAGGGAGTGGCAGAGTGTGTATGATGTGTGTATATCGGGCAAAGGAGTATGAGTATTTTATTAAACACACCCTTACAATGAATGTTCAGCACAAGGCTTCAATTTTACAATAACATGTCAAGGATTTTTCACATGCACAAATGTTTATAGCATTGCATATGTTCTATGGAAAAATGTTAAAAAAGTAAAAAACAAAGGCGGCTGTATGTGAAAAAGCTAAATATTCTTTTCTTTTACCCCAGCAGCATTTCAAATGATAAAAGAATTAAATCAATGATAAACATATTAATTAAACCAGAGCATATGAAAATTCCTTGCACACAGACCTCAAGAAGGGAATCAAACCCAGACCCTGGAGGTGCGAGGCCACAGTGCTAACCACTACACTACTGTTGAGCCTTGTGTTGTAACATGATTTGTAATTTTTCTCTTTAAAATAACAATACAGGGAACTTGGGAATCTGTTTTGCTCAGGTGCAGCCACACAGTGGCGCCAAACATCTAGTTGTGACAATCAGATCAGAGTAAGCTGAGGTTGGATAAATACTGTAGAACTGTCACAGCCAGAAATGGGTCTACCAAAGGTGAGCTCACTCAGTCATCTGGCACGTATTAACGTTTAATAATCACCTGGTATTCATATCACACTTTTATTTTACGTTTCTATTAATAGTTTAGTTAGTACGTCCGAACCGACTGCATTATTTTATGTTTACCTAATATTTTAAACAGTTTAATTTTTATTATAAATTAAATTTTAATTCGTTTTAATTAGTTTTCTATCTTTATTTTCAATAAAATTTTAATTAGTTTAAAAGTTTCACTGCAAACTGTTTTTATTTTTATTTTAAATCAAATTTTAAAAAATTTCTTCAAAAAGTTGTATTGCTATATTATTTTCTATTTCATTTTATGATTCAACCTTTTGGAATGAACACTTTTGGAATGAACTGAAACACTGACCTTCTCAATATCTCATCATCAGCACCTGATCTTACTAATGTTCTTGCTATAAAAAAAAATAATAAAATAAAAAAATCACACACATATTACATAGCACATATTATTGGTATGTTAGGTGTCTAAATTATTTGGCCATACAGAGTAAATTATTTCTATAGCTTGGACAGTAAAGACCAGTGTTTCCAATATCATGGGCTGCTGCCCCCTAGTGAGCTCTAAGATTATTACAGGTGGGCCATGAGATGCCATTTATCACTCACTCACTCATTCATTGTCTATACCAGTTTATCCTGTATACAGGGGCGCAGGGGGACTGGAGCCTATCCCAGGAGACTTAAGGCACGAGGCAGGGTACACCCCGGACAAGATGCCAATCCATCGCAGGGCGCACACACATTTACATACTATGGGTAATTTGGGAAAGCTCCAAAGATCCAAGGCGGGAACTGAACCCAGACCCTGACGGTGCAAGGATGACAGTGACAACCACTAAGCCACTGTGCTGTCGTCATTTACAAAAATAATTTTTATAATTAGGTTTAAAAGTCCCAAAACATTTCTGATTAAGCATTTACATTTAAAATCTAACACCCCTCATACTAACATTTTAAATGTGACTAGAACTAACAAAACAAAGCCATGAGATTTAAACAATGTGCTATTTTTAATATGACCTAGTCATGTGATAGTTGTGATTAAAGGTTTGGGTTGAAAACAGAAGATTTTCACCTTTAACATTGGGTTGCGCCCTTACGTTGGGCAGTGGTGGCTCAAACGGTTAAAGCTGTGGGTTACTGATCGGAAGGTCATGGGTTCAAGCCATAGCACCACAAGTTCCCACTGTCGGGTGTACTGTTCCCAACTAGGATATGTGGAACTGTGGAAAAATATTCTCTCTGTGCTGTAAGGTACATGTAAGAAATAACTGAATCTTAAGTTTAAGAATGGCAGGTATAGAAGAATCAGCAATGTGGTGTTCATTCATTGTCTCATTTACAATAAAAAAAGTTGTGACAAACATCTGGGTAGATGTCATACTTTGAAATGTCTAATTAAATTGAATTTGAAAATGCAGCTTTGCAAAAATACAAATTTCAAATACAAATGTAAAAAAATTAAAGAGTATAAATTTATAAATGAATCAGCTAGTCCCATCCTTATTTGGGTGATACTGGATGGATAAATTAAGGTTAAGTGTCTATTTATTTCATATTTTACTTCATTTACATGTCTTTTCTAAATGTTTTGATTGTTTTCATATGGAGAAATATAATTATAGTGTTGGAAATTGGTCATATTGGTAATATTTTCGGGTGGCTGGAACGGATTATCTGCATTTACATTATTTTCTATGTGGAAATGTGTTTCGTAATACGAAATTTAGACTTAAAAACTCGCCTCCGGAACAAATTAAATTTGTATGCCGAGGTACCTAACGAGGCACATAACACTTATGCCTGATTCCAAACACACCTCAACACATGACAATGTAAATGATACAGATGATCAGATCTCACATTAAGCACATTAAAACACGAGCACGAATACACACTAACACATCTGCATTACGAATTAACAAACCTGCACTTGCACTAACACCCAATAACATGGATTAAAAGAGTGCCATTAACACACTCACACAAGAACACTCCAATGATCCTGCATTTATACACACATAACATAAACACACACTGATGTCCCTGCACTAACACACACTACCACGCCTACACTAACACACACTACCGTGTTTACACTAACACACATAACCATGCCTACACTAACGCACACTACCGTATTTACACTAACACATACTACGCCTACACTAACACACACTACCACGCCTACACTAACACACACTACCGTGTTTACACTAACACACACTACCACGTCTGCACTAACACATTATTACACATGTAAAAATAAACACACCTACGGTGGCCGAGAAGTGCAAAACAAAATAACAAATTTCAAAATCTGAAAACAAAATAACAAATTCAAACACAAAATAACAAAACAAAAAACTAAATGAAAAATCTGAAAACAAAAAACAAAATGATAAATCTGAAAACAAAATAACAAAACTAAAAACAAAATAAGACATTCAAATACAAAATAACAAAACCGAAAACAAAATAAAAAAATAATAATCATAATAATAACAAAACAAAATAACAAAATAATAAAACCAAAAACATTATGAAAAATCTGAAAACAAAATAACAAAACTGAAAACAAAATAACAAAAAAAATAAAAATAATAATAATAATAAAAACACAACAACATATCCAGAAACAAAATACCAAATGAGAAAAAACAACAACAAATCAGTCAAAAAAGGTAGGTATAGAAAAAACAGAAAAAATATCCCCTTCCCAACAGTGTTTGACTGATGGTACTTATTTAGTAACCTGGTAACCCAATGACGGAAAATTCTAAGCACTTTTTATAAGTCGCTCTGGATAAGAGCGTCTGCCAAATGCCGAAATGTAAATGTTAGTTTATAGAATGTAATTCTGATCACTTATTACAAGAGACATCTGTCACCCAAGATATAAATGACCTACTGCAGTTCTGCATTAGCAAACTATACCTTTTCCAGTGTGACTGAATTGTCATTGTGTTTTCTCATTTGGTATTTTGTTTCTGGTATTTTGTATTTGGTTGTTTATTACAACACATGCACTAACCCACCCTACCAAGTCTGCACTAACACATTAATACACCAGCAAAATGCACACAAAAAACATATGCATTTACATTTAAACACACAATAACACCCTGAATACAGGATAAAGCGGTATAGAAGATGACTGACTGACTGACACAATAACATGCAGTCCAGTCTAATGATCTTGCACTTACAGACACGAACACAACTGAAACCAATACACAGTAAGAGAATGGCACAAACACGCTTACAAATATACACTACCACACCTGACCTATCCCAGACTGTTGCTCCTACACTACACACACTAACACACTTCACTAACACACGCCAACATGCACTAACCTAGTGGCACTGACACACTTGTACAAAAACACACTAACAATCCCACATTTGTACAAATATACACCAATGATCTTAAGTTAATATACACTAACAGACCTGCAGTAATAAACTAACATTGAGCCTGTAATCACCGGGGTCAACAAATTCAAAAATAAAACTTGTGAAAGCTTTTAAATAATCAACACTTTCACCCTTAAGATTAAAGAACTTCCTTTATATCACTGGCTGTCAGGTCTAGCTTATTAGCATGGTGTGTTACCAGAAAAGCCTCATCCAAATGCAAACATGGGGCAAGATTCAGACAGCCACTATACAACCAGATAAACAATAACAAAAAGTTTAGAGAACATGTAATGATCAGTGTCACGTAGACTAACATGAATTAATATAAAACACAACAGCATCACCGGCACAATAGAGCAGCTAAAGAAAAACTAAGGTTAAGGAAAACATAATATATATATCTATAAATTTAATTAACACACACTTTACACACTTAAACTTAAAACACACTTCTGTGCTCACAGACACTAACGCAAGGGTTGTCAAACTTTTCAGCCCAATATTGACCGGACTGACAGTCCGGGAGCACGATTATAGAAAACTGTCCTGATGATGAATAGTCCTAATTTTGGAAAATCCTCAACACAACAGAGTTCATAGTCCAAAACAGCGGAAAACAGCTCTGAGACAAAATGGGATGCCCATCGCGCAGAGGCGCAGAGACAATACTGTTACATTTCACATGGAAAATTAATTTTCTTAGGTGCTGTTACGGTTTTTGGCCACATGATGGAATTGTGGGAAAAGGGAACAGCGATATAGTCACACAGACTGGTATACTTTACATTATATATTCATGTCAAAGGTGTATAAAACTCACTTTGTCAGACTTAAGAACAAATCTGACTTACGAACATGCTCCCGGAACGGAACTGGTTTGTAAGTCGGAGACTACCTGTATTTATAAGCCAGCATCTTTTTTAGTTATTTATATTAAACACGTTCCTTTAAAATATACCAAATTTCAAAATAACCATTTTGAAAAAAATCAACATGTACGATGATATTACAATACCTAGATAACGATTATATATATATCATGGTTCAATATTAAATTTTTCAGATTTTGTTACAATCTTAAACTTTAATTATTAACTATTAACAAATAATTAGTTTTTTGGGTCAAAAGTTTAGAGCATGCTACCTGAAGGATTATAGACGAAAAGCAACATTTTACCACTTCAAATGCATACATATATAACTTAAAAATGAATTAAAAAAATATTTTAGAGTAAGTGTGTCAATACATGAATTGATCCACAAAAGAATCGTGATCATCTCTGACACGATCTCTACTCCCCTGGCTGTGCATCACAGATGCCACTTTGAGAACGACTGAAGTGCCACTGTATTAACACACAATATGAACCACACGTTAAATAAAAGCCCTGAAACAACCGGGACCTGTGAGTCATATAATATGTATAAACATCCAATGCATTATTTATAATAATTTATAATTAATAATTTTTTATTGCAGTAGTGAGATGTTTGGGATGTAGCTATCTTCTCTCGCCATCTAAGAAAGCCGAACTTCGGATACACGCACCTTGAGTACATATATTACATATATGTACATATCGGTTACATATACGGTCAAAAGGTCACCTAACCAATAAGCTCATATATCCTGGTTGAACATTTTATTCTGGATTTATTTTTGCTTTGCTCCTATAATAATCTCCATTCTTCTAAAAAGCCTTTCCACAACATTTTGCCACATGGATGTGGGGATTTGTTCTGGAACAGATTTGGGACTCTTATTTTTTAATGAAGGAAAATAGCAACACAACAGCAATTAACGACATTCTGCTGATCTGTGTGCTCCAAATTTTGTTTGAAGAAAAACATTGTGAAGAAGACCAAACACCAAACACGATCAGGTGTCCACATAATTTTGGCTATAAATGTTATTGGGCTTATATTGCAGCTCCAGTGCAAAACTATGAATTTAAATTTTAGACAGCAGAAAGAAAAGCATTCGTGTACTGAAAAAGGCAGAGCCTTAAGTTAAATTCAATCAGCCAACCATAAGCTTGAGGAGACATTGTCATAATTTTCAAATCAATTACATTTTATTTATATAGCTCTTTTAACAACAGTCATTGTCTCAAAGCAGCTTCACAAAATTACAATTATTTGACTTTATTACTGTATTTGTGTTTGTATTATTTTTAATTATTTGTATTTATTATCCGCAGCGGATCGCTCCCCATAGCTATTTTTTCTATTTTTTTATTGTCATGTTAGAGTGTTAAAGTATACTTGAGGCCCACATATACCTTAACATTCTACCATAGCAGGAAATTCTGGCTTATTTTCACTAATACAAACTCTCTTGTGAGACTGCATTGTGTTTACCAGGGGTCCACTGATAAAATCCCCCATGTAGTGCTGAAACACAACTCACTAGCAAGGAAATACTGTACAAGCCAGGAAATTGAATATCTGTACCAGAACTCAAACTGTAACCCAGTTATATATGAAAATCCCTAGAATTAGTCCAATTAAACAATATGATAAATATATGGCTCTTTTTTTCAGGCAAGTACCTTCATCCTCTGAACAATAATGAATAAAAAAATGATGATGTCCACATCATTTAAAAAAAAAATATTTTCAAAATTCCTCATATTGCACCTAAGTAAGTAGTGAATATTTAAATTTTAGAGATTGTGTAAACATTGTACATCTTGAATGTCGTTTTCATTTACGACCATGAGAAAGAGTTCATTAATTTTTCGCAAATAATTAAAAGAAAGTTAAATTATATTTGCCTGCTTTTTTTGTAAACCAAAAAACAAGCTGATTTATGTCCATGAAACATGAAACTATCTGAATCGTACGTTTTTGTGATCCATCCCTTTTTTTTTTTACATTTAAAAGTTTTTTTATTTTCTTAGTATTCTTTACTGTTGTTGTTGTTGTTGTAGTTGTTGTTGTTGGTACTTTATGGAGCATCTAATTACACTAGTGTTTATTATAAAAATTAAAAATAATACGAATTGAATCAAAATTTTAATATGTAAGACACTTAAGCACTTGTTGAATTAATAAATAAATATACAAAATATACCAGTTTTAGTCTTAGGCTCTACAATAAAGTTCTTACTACTAGGATAGTCACTCTAATAATTACTTATTTTGATAAGACAGGGAACTGTCCTCTGCGTCTACATAAAACCAATATTTTTCATACAAAAAGTGAGTCAAGTCAGTGATTCGATGAAGAAATTCACTAAGACGCTCTGCCCTCACTACAAAAACTGAGCACGACTTGAGTAACCCTCATCCACCCACCTGTGTGTTCACACTCCATGGGGTGGGAAGAGTGTGTCAGCATTCATTCATATCTCCGCTCTGCCTTCGCATGATGAAGTGGCTCCTCTTCAGAACTCTAGAGCCATTCCTCCTCTGTGAGACCCCCTCGTTTAATGCGCTTCATTCCAGAGTGTGCGTGTGTGTGTGGTCGCCTGTTGCATGTTTGTTTACTCCATTGTACTCCTGGCTCGTTTATTCATTCATGACACAACCATCTGGAGTCTCGCCCTTGAAACCGATCGGGATGCCATGGCAACAGCAGCGGGTTACCGGGGAAACCGGCGTCACTATGGAGACCTCATCATTCCAGGAGCGAGCTGGATGTTGTCTCTATCCCTCCCTCTCTATCCTTTATCCCTTTCCCTTGTCCTTCGGCACTCAGAAGGTTTAGGCGCGTGCGTAACTGTGTGTGTGTGTGTGTGTGGTGGCAATCACGCACACACATGCATAACAGTGTTCATTATTACACTGATATGAAATACTGATGACACACAAGACGGGAAAATAACCCAAATATTCGAGTCCATTAATATAATGAGACTTTTTTGGATTATGATTATAAAGTCTAGACTGAATTTCTCTCTCTCGCTCGCTCTATCTCGCTCTATCTCTCTCTATGGAGTGTTTACAACTGCAAGTATACTAGCTTATAACTCTTCTGCTTAATACTAATCATTAATTAATCAGGTTATTAGCGTTTGTCCTTTAAGCGCCTCCTAACGAGTTAATACTGAGAGCACACAGTACGATGGATGAGCGGATGGACACATGGGGGGCTCTGATGTCTCTCCTCACCTGTCTAACCTTCACGTGTGACTCGACGAGGATGATTATTGTTAAAATACATTGTTATTAAAATCTTTAGTAGTCTTACACGTCTGTAAAGATCTTTTTGATATGGACACAGTTCTGGTTGTTCTGAGTCGGGAAGTTGGGCTGAGTGAAGGCGCCTTCTTCGATCACCATGTACTCGGATCGGCTGAGCGAGGACGAGGACGAGCAGCGCGTCTTCTTCAGCTCTTCCGACGAGGACGAGAGCGGTTGGCAGCTGGCGACGTGAAGGTACTGTGCCTGTTCCTCTCCTTCCGTCTCCCGGTGGTAGAAGTAGTTGAAATTCGAGACAATGACCGGGACGGGCAGAGCAATGGTCAAGACGCCTGCGATAGCACACAACGACCCAACGATTTTGCCTCCGATCGTCACGGGGTGCATGTCGCCGTAACCTACAGTGGTCATGGTCACCACGGCCCACCAGAAGGCATCCGGGATGCTGTTGAAGCCCGAGTCTGGGTCGTCTGCTTCGGCGAAATAGACGGCACTGGAGAAAAGGATGACTCCGATGAAGAGGAAGAAAATGAGCAAGCCCAGTTCCCGCATGCTCGCTTTGAGCGTCTGACCCAGAATCTGAAGGCCCTTGGAGTGCCGTGAGAGTTTGAAGATCCTGAAGACGCGCACCAGTCGGATCACGCGGAGAATGGCTAAACTCATGGCTTGCTGACCGTTCCCTTGGCGTTCCGCGAGTTCCGTCCCTAACGTTATGAAGTACGGGATGATGGCCACGATGTCGATGATGTTCATGATGTTCTTCGAG
The DNA here is from genome assembly GCA_030014275.1 of Clariallabes melas. Taxonomy (NCBI): domain Eukaryota; kingdom Metazoa; phylum Chordata; class Actinopteri; order Siluriformes; family Clariidae; genus Clariallabes; species Clariallabes melas. The sequence continues at coordinate 3,930,678 of JAQMYI010000015.1, forward strand.
AACGTCGTCTTGCTCGGGCACGCGAAGAACCTCACCAGGAGCTCGAACGAGAACCAGATGATGCAGAGCGTCTCCACGACGAAGAAAGGGTCCGAGAACGGACTCGGAAGGACGGCCGTGGTGGAGTTCGACATCAAGGTAGCGGAGGTGGCGATGACGGCTGGCTCTCGGTCATCGTCCTCCCTGAACTCTGGGAGCGTCTCCAAGCAGAAGATGACGATGGAGATCAGGATGACGAGCACCGAGACGATGGCGATGCCGCGCGCCGGACCCGAACTCTCGGGATATTCGAACAGGAGCCACACCTGCCTCTGGAACTCCCGGGTCGGTAAAGGACGCTCTTCCTCTTTGATGAACCCTTCATCCTCTCGGAACTTCTCCATGGCCTCCTCGCCGAGCTCGTAGAACCGGATCTCCTCGGAGAAGATGTCGATGGGGACGTTCACGGGTCTCCGGATGCGCCCGCCGGACTGGTAGTAATACAGGATGGCGTCGAAGCTCGGCCGGTTGCGGTCGAAGAAGTACTCGTTCCGGAGCGGGTCGAAGAAGCGGGTGCGTTTGTGCGGGTCACCGAGCAGGGTGTTCGGGAAGCGGGACAGCGTCTTGAGCT
>JAQMYI010000015.1:3976129-3986689 GCA_030014275.1 Clariallabes melas
CACACACACACACACACACACACACACACACACACACACACAGTGCCTGCGTGCACAAACGGAAACACTTATCTGTCTGGATTTATTTTTACTTTTTTTTAAAGGTAAAATGCAGGATAATTTGTTTTATTTTTACTTAATATTTTGTGTTAATTATTTTTATGTATTTTTTTTTTTTGGGCTGTGGAACGAATACGTTGTGTTTCCATTATTTGTTATGGTTAATATTAAATTTGGTTTACGAGTGTTTTGAAATACGAGCCCGCTTCCGGAACGAATTATGCTCGTAATCCAAGGTTCCACTGTAATTTCATCACAAGTCCCTACAACTTGAATACCCCTCGTATAATAAAAATTCATAACAATATAAAAGGAAAAATGACACAAAAATGTATGCGATCTTACTGAGCTTCACCAGCAAACATGAAAACCAAAAATAGTTAATGGGAGAGAACCAGAAGCTGTAGACTCTGTCCTCTGCTTATCAAGTGTTGCCTTTTAAAACTAGTTTAAAAGGAAGTAGCAGTGAAGTGCAAGCAAGTCGTTTACTTTTTCCCTCCAGCACCATTATGTTTGAAATGTGTACAAATTAGACTATGCCAATTTCATGAATCATGACTGTGGAAACTCCTCTCTGGTGTTCCTTAACCATTTTCAAGAAGAACCCATACACACTGTTTATGTTGCTGGAGTTTGTCCATCAGTACGCGAACTGACAATACAATACTTGCGAGTGCCTATTAAATATATATATATATATATTTTAACATTTGAAACCAGGGATTTTAAGTGTTTCAAGTGCCCCGGTTTCCATGTTAAAACTTTCCTGAAAAACAGTTCCTCCAAATTTCTGTGGAGCTCGTGTGTTTATACAGGGAGAGAGTAACTGCACCTCAGACTGTCACTGCATGTTTATCTAACCCATGAGGACCCAAGAGATAGAAAAAAAATAATGCGGTGGTAGAAACGGAACAGACACCATTGATAACGTTGGGTCCCTGTGATGTGTATCTCATTGAAAGACTTAAATTTTACTTTTGTTACATGCATAGTATTTTCACTTGTTTTATTCTGCATTCAGGTTCAGTGTATAAACCCTGATTCATATCACTGGAGCAGTGAGACATGACATGGAGACTACAGTTTCATCTCCTTGCTTTGGTTCATCTTCTTGATTCTACAGTATTATTGGTCACATGTACAGTACCTTACAGCATAGTGAGATTTTTATTTGTAAGGTCAGCTTTGGTACATGGGTTGCTCAAGGCTCTAACAGCGGCAGCTTGGCAGTGCTGGGGCTTGAACCTCCAACCTTCTGATAAGCAACATAGACTTTTTAGTAGTCGTTTTCTATCTTAGTAGTCGTTTTCTATCCACTTTTACTCTGAACCGTACACCTATTTATTTAGCCAAGCAGTTTTATGAATAGATTTGCCTCCGGTAAAGGAGCAGATCTGGGGGACTCATGGACGTAGAATGTTTAGATGCTGTCTTCCCCACTCTCATTGATCACACAGGTTTGTTGATGGTAGAGTGACTGGTTGCTTTACATCTCAGGGAGCCCTCATGTCTGTGTTTCCTTGTGTCTCTCTCTTTTAGTTATGCTGTCATAGTTAGTCCTGCCGGAGTCCCTGCTTCCACTCTACACTAAATAGACTTTCATGATATACACTGTGTGACTGTGACCATACCTAACTGTTATCTCTTCTCTTCTCTTCTCTTCTCTTCTCTTCTAACTGACTCAATCTCTCTCTCCCTGTCTCTCTTTCTCTCTCACTACACATGCCACTTCTGAGCTGCCAGTGATCCCCTCTGCCTTCTGGACCGGTCTGACTCATCCTGGTGTCCTGCTTCTGTTTGGAGATCTCGTCACATGGATGCTCCATGTGGTCTGAATGGGATCCGTGTGGTGACTGGGGATGGTTCCACTTCTCCACAAAGACGGTCCTGGCCTCGGCTGATGCAGACAGCTGTTCTCCAAGGACATATGACTGCAGTCGCTCGTTAGTTCAGAACTGGAATTTCCCAAAGTCCATCTGAGCCTCCAATAACTCCATATTAACTTTAAGACTTTGACTGTTATATTGGACTTCCAGCCTCCTAACACACAGTATGACTGCAAAACGATTCCTGCTGTCTATCACCCAAATGAGGATAAGTTTTCTGACCCTGTTGAGTCTGGTTCCTCTCAAAGTTTTGTTCTATTGACATCTCAGGGGGTTTTTCCTTGCCACTGTTGTCCTCAGCTTGCTCATCAGAGACAATCTGATCATTTTGATTCGTACACATTTTTTCACATTTCAAACAAATTCCCATAATCTTCATTTGAAATGTCACAATGTACAATCATCCAGAAGACATCAGGTCACATCGTCTCAGAACCGTTTTCCCACTACTGGTTTACTCATTAAGGATTCATTGCATTTTTTATCTTTAATCTCTGTTCATGTTGATGCACATTGCTTTATATTTGATGAGCATCCTAACTGTGGCATGTGCAGTACAAAAGCTGGACCAGGCGAGACACTACTGTACAGTAATTTAATGACCGTTGCAGAACGATCTGTTCTCGGGCTGTCTTGAGTGCACGGCATGTTTAAGATCTGCACACAGATTTCAAAGTCCAAAAGCTTAGGCTTGCATTCCTGGACGCACTTCATGAGGTTTATTTTGGATAATCGTCCTCTTGTTTCTTCACTGACTGTGTCGCATTTGCTTGTAGAATTTGTTAATATTTACAGGAATCTATTCCTCCATTTACTCGTACACTAAACATTTTTTCGTTCTTTCTTTCTTTCTTTCTCTTTAATCATAGCCGCATCTGTTTGTCACTCCAATTTTTATTCCTCTAGCATTTCTTTCTTTTTTTCTTTTTTCTTCTCTTTCCTCTCAATGTCTTTCTTGCTTTATTTTTTCTTTCTTTATTTCTTTAATTAGAGATCGTTCTGCAATGGTCATTGTGGAATCCTACAGTAGGTGTGTCGATTCCACATCTTTCCTTCTTTCTTTCTCTTTACTCTCTCATTTTTATTCCTCTAGCATTTCTTTATTTATTTGTAGATGTGCCCGCTTCTTTCTTTCTTTCTTTCTTTCTTTCTGTTTTCTGCCTTTCTTATTACTCTTTATTTGTAGATGTCAGCTTTCTTTCTTTCTTTCTTTCTTTACATTTTCTTTTATTTCGTCTTTCCTTTCTTCCTTCCTAGTTGTGTCTTCTTTTTCCTTCCTTCCTTCCTTCCTTCCTTCCTTCCTTCCACTCCACATATTTCTTTCTTTCTCTTCACTCATTTCTGTCTCCACATCCCTTTGTTTGTCTGTTTTTTTCTTTTTCTGTCCAATTTTTTTATTCCTCGGGCATTTCTTTATTTCTTTATTTGTTTGTAGATGTGCCCGCTTCTTTCTTTCTTTCTTTCTTTCTTTCTTTCTTTCTTTCTTTCTCTTTCTTTCCTTCCTTCTTTCTTTCTTTCCTTCTTTCTCTTTCTTTCTTTCTTTCTTTCTTTCTTTCTTTCTGTTTTCTGCCTTTCTATGTGTAAGCTTCCCTCTCACTGTCTTTCTTTCTTTCTTTACATTTTTTAATTCCGTCCTTCCTTACTTCCTTCCTAGTGCTGTCCACTTCTCTTTCTTTCTTTCTTTCTTTCTCATTACTCTTTATTTGTAGATGATCCGCTTCCCTCTCAATGTCTTTCTTTCTGTCCTCCTTCCTTTCTTTCTTCCTGTTTTTGTCCTATTCCTGTCCTTAAATGCCCTTATCCTCATCACTTCAGTCATCAGCTCTCAACTCTGCTACATCAAACTGTCTTTTCTACTTCAAACTTTCTTTCATCCCTTCATCACTTTCAGCTTTATTCAAGCGCTCTTTCTTTCAAAAGCTGAAGTTCAAATTCACGGACTGAAAAAAAGTTTATTTCCCTCACATAACTTTTTAATTCGATTCTTTCCCTCTGCTTTTTAAATGAAATACCAAAGGCTTTTTCCCTGCTTCGTACGTCTGCTCGTCCAGGTGTTAACAATTTGCGCTGTTTATATCTGCACCTTCAAACCTTTAACCTTTAGGGTGAAAAGACACACAGCAGATCAGTTAAATGTTTAGACGAAAATCTGATTAGAATCTTTGCGGCGTGCCGTTCTGAAGCAGATTAGCATTATAGGCAGGTTTTAATTCCCTCTTCCTTTTTGTACACAGTTGGTACTCGGGTAAAAGGAAAATCCTGTGTCGTGTCAGTGCGGCTTGACTGTGTACTGCTGTTTCTCACAGATGTTTATGGCCGCTGTCAAACACGGTTCACGTGAGAAAACGCCATGTCAGCTCGGGATCAAAGGAAAAAAATCCAAAGCTGCATCAACACGCTCTCTTTATTGTAAATGAGGAACAGGGGCCGGATGAGCCCGTATTATTATTTATTAGACCGTACATGTATGTTTTGTAAATGTATGCACAAGTTTTTTATGGAACATTTATGGAAGGAGTCTCCAGTGTCAGCACTTCGTAACTCTTTTTCACATGGAAGAGTCTTCCTGACAGAGGAGATTGTGTTTGTCAGTTTCTCAATAACATGGAACATCAAGCCTGGTTTAGGAAAAACTGTTTATATCTGATATAATGTAAGGAGTACCCGGAAGTACTGTAACTAACCTTACAGATGTTCACATTATTGAATATTGACTATAAAATGATAACAAATATTATTGTTCTTTAAAGTTCTTTAAAGGCCCCATGTTTTGGTTCCCTTAGTTTCACTCCTCTTTCATGTGTGCCATTTCTGTGTCTATGTAAATGAGCTACTGCTGAGCCACGCCCCTCAATAGAACAGCAGAGGACGCTATAACAGACGTGTCCCAAAATCATATTCAATTTCACATTGAATCAACCTCAGCAAATAAAACAGAAGAACTATTGTGAGAATCCCCTTAAGAGCAGTGTTTCATATCACCGACACTGCGTGTCTTTGCTCTCGATTCTTAGAAGGACATTCCTCCACTTCGACTAAAGGACAGATCACACTCCCACCACCACTACCACCACCGTTCAGCGATATACAAAAGAGGGATGCTATAAAGAGTGCAAAAAAAAAAGGAGTGTGTGTCCAGGAAAAAACCCTGGCTAATCTCAACAGAGCTGGCACATCATCTCTTTTTTTCCAACTCGATGACAGCAAATTAGGACTGTGGGCTAGATCACAAAACGTCATCCAGTCTCGGCGCTGGGTTTTGTCTCCGGTGTGGAAATGGAGAGATGCCAGAGTCCTTGAAGAAAGACAAAACAATATTACTGTGTTGAGGACACGGTGGGGTTTTGCTGCAAGGCCAATGTACACAGCGACTCCATTAATAATGTATATACAGTATAATTATAAATAAAAAAGACAGACAGATAGAAAGAAAAAATATCAGATAGATTGATAGATAGAAAGAAAGAATGCAGTATAAAGACTCTCCATTATCGCTTTAATCAAACCTGACTTTGTGTTAATGAGGAAACCAAAACATTGTGACCTTTCCCAACTGTCGCCTCGCACTGCCACGAAGGAATTTCCTCTCGATCTGTCGTAATTAAACCTGTTTCTCATTAACCTCCCTCTTCTCTCTGTGTGTGAGTGTGAGCAAACAGCCAAGGCCTTGTGTCTTACACGATAAGTGTTTCCACCCCAAGAGAACTTAAACACTTAAACGGCTAATGAGCGCCTCTACCCTCCGAAACTACTTCTGTAAAACTAAACCACTTTTTATATGCGCAGTATAGGAGGGTTCATTCGGCAAATTATATTAGTCTGAACTAAAACTTACAATTATGCTGAGACAACACAGTCTGCAGTAAAACATTCGAATGGTCCAAGATATTAAGGAAGGCCATGCATCCGTGAACTTGGGAAAGAGACGCATCTCTTCATAGGAACTGTACACACAATCATTCACCAACACCAAATGCACATTACAGTAACTCGTATTGCCACATCCCCAGACCTCGCTCCAAGACATTTCCCCATTTTCGGGTCATTAAAGGAGTTCCTGGGAGGCCAGTATTTCAGACATGAAGCAGGCAGTCCGATTATGGTTCCAGCGTACTGAGACAACTTCCTACCTTGCTGGTATCCAAGCAGTAGTGAAACACTTGGATAAGAAATGTAGTATTAGTGTAGCAGGGGGTTATAGTGACAAATAAAAGGATATAAATATATATCATTAATATTCTGCACAATCAAAAGTCCCGGTTTGACTTGAACGCTCATCGTACAATATTTGAGCAAAACTGTGTCAACCCTAGACTTAACCAATTTGCATTTATTTATAACTCAGGACTGCTGTTTATTACATATGAGAAACATACATCCACTGTCCACTTTATTAGGAACACCTGTACGTCCAATCAGCTCAATGCAAAAAAAAAAATCATCATACAGGTCAAACATGAGAATGAAGAGGGGGGAAAAAATCATGCTGGAGTTTTTAAAGAACAGATGGTTCACAGTCTGAAATGTGAGCTTACATTTCTCTGAAAAGCATAATGAATCAAACGCCAAAAGAATGTTTCTTTCAGGGCGGAAAAAATAGATGTGAAGTGCAGAGGACCTGGTTCGTTCTTTGCGTGCACAAGCAGAAGGACTGACAACACGAGCAGCATTGTTCACACGCTCACCTGCATATCTTGAGGTACATCTGGACGATTGAAAGTGACATCTACTATAGTTTACATACTAGAGCCAAAACATCCCTGGCCATCTGGCTGCCAAAATGGACTGTAAAATGTTTAGAGATTTCATCCACAGTGCGGAGAAATACCAACACACTGACGAGCTCTGTCTCTTTCAGAACTTTCTGCCGTCATATGATTATTGGCATATAGTGCGGAGAAAAATTGAACGTCAATAAGTCTGACCTTACATTCAAAAGAATATAGGAATCCAGAACGTCTTGAAGGTCAGAGTTTTTAAAATGTCTAACACTAACTACTAAAGGAAAACCTTACTGTAATCAGTGAATGTCTAGAATGGTATACGACTATGCGGCAGAAGACAATATTACTTTGTTTAACTGAGTATCTAAAAGACTCATAGCTTGTACATTTCTCTTTATTTAAATGCAGTTTATTAGTCTTTATAGTCAGAGCAATATGTCTAATAATTATCGCATAAAAGAAATGCATCACAGCACAATATACATTCATATTAATCAATGTAGATCTCATTTGAGCTTATGCACTTCCGCCTGCAGGATCCCAGTGTTCTTTGTCCGCACGTCCGTCCTCAACTAAAGAGAGTAGCACACGCTTACATTTAGTTCAACTGCTTTTATCTTTGATTACGGTCAATGTGGTGTCCAATTCTCCCAGAATCATCACTCTATCACAGTCCTGGAATATGCATTAAGGAAGATGTGATAACATGGTCATTCAGTACATTCAGGTCGTCAGCTGACTTCATTTTATTGCCACGTAATGTTGCTGAGTCTAGACCTGAGCACCTGAAGCAACCCCAGATCATAACCCTGCTTGTACAGTGGACACTATGCATGATGGATGCATTGCTTCCTTCTTACCCTGACGCACCCATCGCTCTGGAACAGGGTCAAATCTGGACTCATCGTATGGTCACACAGTGGTTTAGTCCCATTCTTGTACAGTATGATGCAACTTTAAGTGATCTCCCATCACAGTCATTAATGATGTTTTTCCGACCACATTTCTTCCAGGAAAGTGACATTTAAACACTATCCCTCCAGATTTTAATAATGCACCGGAAAGTTCTCAATCCAATTACAGTCATTTGAATGTTTTCTTAGCTTGATCCTGGTTAATAATTTGCCCCTTTTAGAAATGGCCTCTCTCATTTTTCCTTGGCCAGGCACTGTACTGTATTTGGAACTGTGCTGTTTCTTGTATGAATAGATTTGTTTCGCATTCACGTTGTCAACATCATTTTTCCCTCCACAAGGGTAAATTGAATACTGTATTTACGCTTATACTGTTTCTTCCAAGTGTTCTAAAATAGCCAGAAGCAGCAAAGGATGCTTCCATGTTCTTGTTCTGTTGCTCACTCATCGAAAAAAGAGGACAGAGAATACTTCCCGTAACAGAAGATGGACTCATTCTCTATCCTCGTCTCTCCCAACCTTTGATCATCAGCCTTTTATACTATGAAAGACCAGATACTGAAGCACTCTGGCCTGGTTTTCATCATATGCGCAGGATTAAACCCACCACATCGCCCAGAACGGTTCAGGTTCATTACCTCACAGCCTCAGTATGGGAGGTCCCCAGGAATCACTTTTAGCCCCCTCCCACCCTTCTCCATATCCCCTATGGGGTTAGTGATCAGATCTCAGGGCTTCTCCTAGCAGATCTACACTTATCCAAACTTCCTTTTTACTTCATCAACAGTCGAAAGTCTTGCAGAAGGTTTCGCGTTACCCTTTCCGACAGCTCTTTTTTGGATGGAACTCAACCTTCTTGACAAAGCAGACCTGGTGATCTGTTCAGCAGCCATGCTGGACCGCTCACTCATCATTGCCCACTCCTTTATACTCTGTCCAACACATGTGACTCAGACTCTCATTTGAATGTCTCAGATCTCATCACATTAATACCACATTCTGCAGATTTTTTCCGCAACATCGGAATCCATTTAAGGTCTCATACAAGATCTAGTTCTTTCCACCTCGTCCCTGGTCCACGCTACACCCCTACTGAGGTCATGTCACTTGCTTCCTTTTTGTAGTTGTCCACTCTTTTCTCCCTATAATCTAAATGACATGTCTTCACTTTACAACTTCGGTGAGCAGAAAAACATTTCTGAAAAAACAACCTTGAGGCACTTGGGCTCCATGAGCAGCAGATCACACTCGATTCCACTCTTGAAAAAGCAAGAACAGGAATCACATGGCGCACCGATTAACCCAAACTGGACAGGTGTAGAGAGAAGAAATAGCATCTGGTCTTTTGCACAGTGTGGGTGAACCTCTGCCGAGTATACCTTCAGATCTCTGTTTTTAGCTGAAATGATTGGAACCTGATGTGGTCTCCTGTTGTTTTTCTTGTTTTTTTTTTCGTGGAGCATTGTCAAATTGTGTTTTTTAAGATGCTTTTCTTCTCACCACGGTCGCAAAGAGTTATTGTATGGTTGTTAGAGTTACCATATGGCCAAAACATGGTATCAGTGCTAAAAAGTGTCTCACCTGGGTATAAAAGTGAATTTTCAGATAGAATCATATAACGCCATTGTACTTAATGTTTCTTACAGTATCTCCTGAACTATGCATAGTTTTTTGTAAATATACATACACATTAATTTTTTTATCAGATAAAAAGAAGCACATTTCAATACAATTTCATTCCCTTGTTATGTAGTGTCTCTAACATTTTAGAATTCAAATTTTTCAACAATCTTAACTGTCATTGAGATGGAACTTGGCCAATTTAGATTTCACATGAAAAGACATACACTTCTTCAGGTTTATTATTTTAAAATGCAAAATTGTTAAGATATTGCTACATAAATTTGACCTGGTTACGGACACTACAGATTTTTTACCTTTTAAGCTTTTTACCCAAAAACAAATTTAAGAAACACTTTTACAGGTCATATGCTTTTAGAAACCACTTTTAGTATCAATAATTATAGTGAAATATGAATAATTTGCATTTTAAATGATTATTGTTTGAAGCGAGACAGTATAACGCTGAAAAATGGCCATTTTGGGGGCAGGTATAAAATCATGTCTAAATTTAGCAGCTTAAAATTTTATGGGAAGCAAGATTGGTCACTTCCATGTAGCTTGTTTGGCCACACACATTTTCTATATTATATGTATAACATAAACAAATTATAATACAATTTTTATTTTATCATTTTTACTGTACTTTTTACTAAGAAAAGAAAAAGTAACATGATGATGATGATGATGATGAATTTCTCCCTCTCTGGAGAGTATATTAGAAAGATGTGTCAGTGGGATCAATGTGTAAAACCAACACTTATTCCAAAGTCTGGGATTTTGCATGCGTCATAGCATGACTCAGAGCTTTGCGTGTGTATGCATAAGAGTGTGTGTGTGTGTGCGGCTTCCAGAGGGCATGGGTAAGAGAGATGTCTTAGTGAAAGTGAATCATTATTATCCCTGTATGGTGAAATTCATATGGTCCTCAGTCCTTCCATACTCCTCCTCCTCCTCCTCCTCTGTAGGAATGTGTGAGTGTACAGGGTGCCAGCACTCAGGCCATCTGCTTCAGGGTTCACACACACTCACACGCATTCATTCTCAGCGAGTCCACATCAAACCAGCCACCAGGCCGCAGACCGTTCTGCTATGGGTATGTTTAAACTGAAACATGGCGGCAGTTGTCTGAACCCCCTGATCTGTCCAGGAGGAGTCCATGTCATCGTTAGTCTATCTATCTATCTATCTATATGGAAAGAAGGTGAAGATGTGTGTAGGCAGGTTGGAATGGGTGGAGAAAAGTGTCAGGTGTGATAATTGATAAAAGAATATCAGTGAGAATGAAAGGAAAGGTGTACAGGACAGTGGTGAGACCAGCGATGCTCTACGGCTTAGAGACAGTGGCACTGAAGA
>JAQMYI010000015.1:3989700-4001278 GCA_030014275.1 Clariallabes melas
TCCAAGCATTTCACTGCATATCGTACTGTGTATGACTGTGTATGTGACAAATAAAATTTTAATTTTAATTTTAATTTGTATTACTCCAGCAGCAACACACACACACTGCATTTATGTTTGGTTTAAGCAACATGTGAATATTAAATGTTTTGAGCATGTAGGGTAAAAAAGAGGACTTTTTTCTGGCACTGCAGATCCTCAACACACACACACACACACACAAATCATGCAACAAATAAATTCAAGTCTTGCTTCATTTTTATTTCTTTAATTTGGTTGGAGAGATGTGAATAGTGAATCCTGTAATTGTGTAGTCATTGTTTTTAATTTTTTTATTGAAAGCTCTGGAAACTCCACACTGACTAATTCCCTTCCAGGAGAAGTTACGCTCAGTCGTGTGTGGATTCAATGTTTTGGAGTGTACACGAGTTTAAAGCAAAGCAGAACAAGTGCAGACGGAAAATTTCAAGTTCCCTCAGATCTAAGGCGCAGGCACAGAGAACAGGAAACGTGCTATTCGGGTTTGATACATTCACAAGGGTCGGGTGTAATGAGTCTCATTCCAAGCGCGTGACATCATTGTGAACTTTAGACGTCTGATTGAGGCGTCGTTTCTGCAGATAATCTTCATGACATTCCTATTATCCTCACATAAGTCCAAAAGCAGCGTTCTGATTGGGTGAAAAAGTGTAGGGACAACAATACATAATGCACAGAGGAAGGCACTGAATGAGACGAATTGTGAGCGACTGTTTGTTCGGCACTTTCTTGTGGCGGTTCTTTGCGCGATCATATCCATGGACACTTCACGACATTCTCGTGATGAGATTGAATCAGTAATCTGTCCAGTTTTCAATGGTTCAGCATTCTGGAATATTCCATCCATCAATTCCATCCATCTACAGACTTTGCTGAACATTGGACAACTGTGATTGCAAAAATATTCACCCTTGTGAAACTCCTAAATTAGCTCTGGTGCAACCAGTTGTCATGATATTAGTCTAATCGAGTCTAAGTGTGAGCAATTAACATGTCAGGTGATTTCTATAAATAAACCTATTCCTGGAAGAACCCTGAGATCATTAGAATCATCAAGCATCACAAAGGCTAAAGAATAATCAAATCAGTTTCAGGACAAATTTCAGGAAAAGTAGCTAAGGGGTAGTTCAGTGGTTAAGGCATTGGACAATGGCTTGGAAGGTCCCAGGTTCAAACCCCATGACCACCAAAGGTGCGTTTCACTCGGTCTGAAGTACCCTGCGAAGTATACTTCACAGGGTGTTCAGCCATGTTAAGAGTGATTCCAAACCGCAGGAAGTGAAAATGTTCAGTTCAAAGGGAACTGAGAACAGTGTAGGGAACGAGCGAACAACAGGTGTTCACTTCACCGGAAAAGGGAATTAAAAAATGCCCCTTAAGTCATTGCGTGAAAAAAAATGGAGCTTGAAAAGGGATTTATATATTTATTATTATTACTATTGAGGATGACCTCATATTAAAAGGAAACAACGATTTATTTTAATTTAATCAAGAAATCCTTAGTGTTAAATAGGCAAGTAATCTGAACAAAATTTCCGTACATATTTAATCAATTATTATTATTAATCATTAAATTATTTACAGTTTTAATAGTATGTTTTATAATAGTATTAGTTTTTGTTTCAATGAATATTCAATATTTAATATCTGTAGGGTAAAATTCCCACAGCGACAGGTATCCGAGGTTCTTAAGTTACCATGGTAACGTACAGAGTAAGAGACGTCTGCGCTGGTGACTTCGCAGGGTGTTCTGAATGGTGGAATTTTGTCGAGGGAAGTCCCCTTCACCAACATTTACTGCAAACAGGGCAGAGGATGAAATACACTTCGGAATGGAACAAAGCCCAAGTTGCCACTGTTGGGCCCTTGAGCGAGGCCCTTAACCCTCAACCACTTGAATGTATAATGAGATAAAAATGTAAGTCGCTCTGGATAAGGGTGTCTGCCAAATGCCATAATGTAATGTAATTAATTAAAATTTGGATCTAAAAAAAAAGACTCACAAACATGCAGTGACACACTTTAACACTAGAAGCGCCGAGCACCGGTCATTTGACCGCAATGGGGGAAAAAAATAATAATACTTCACACTTGATCAAATTCCAGGAGCCTCCTTTCATGACTTTTCCTAGATCTGTGAGCTTAATCATTTTTTTTTTAAGTCTGTCTTAAATCAAAATTGGGGAGCATATAAGTACATAGGTCCATACTGTAGGTCTTGGTCATTATAAATTTTCCTGCTCTGCACACCAATGGTGAAGTTTGTCACCGAGTACTATGTAGGTAATCAGGGACAAAATTAACAACCTTTGTTCTATGTTAAAATACATTCCAGAGTTCAGCTGAGACTCATCTGAAGCTTCTGCAGTCGCACTGAGCGGGTAGCTTTCAAAGATACAATGTATTCAGTACAAATTTAACTTTTGACTTCCAGTTCCAGTTAACCATATGGTTAGTTCCGGTTAGCTATCCGTCTAGTTCTGGTTAGCCATATGGCCAGAAGTGGAAAGTAATTAAGGGCATTTACTTCAATACTGTACTTACTGTAAGTACAATTTTTATGTATATGTATCTGACTTGACTAGTTTCATTAGTGGATACTTATTTATACTCCACTTCTTCCTATAACAAATATCCGTACTTTCTACTTCAATACGCTACTGCATAGCGTTGTTTTACAGAACCACAGCGGGGTGTACTGTAGCATTTGAAGAAGGAATTGCATCATTTACCTTCCCTCCGAGAAACACTCAGTCATGTAGCAGGTTTTTGAAAGTGAAATCAGAAGCACTGATGCTTTCATATAGCAATAAAACAGTACAGCTGTGGCCAAAAATTTTGAGAATGACACAAATATTAATTTTCATAAAGTCTGCTGCGTCAGTGTTTGTAGATAATTTTTTCAGATATTACTATGGTATAGTGAAGTATAATTAAAAGCATTTCATAAGTGTCAAAAGCTTTTATTGACAATTACATTTAAGTTTACGCAAAGAGACTACAGTATATCTACAGTGTTAACCCTTCTTTTTCAAGACCTCTGCAGTTCACCCTGACATGCTGTCAATCAACTTCTGGGTCACACCCTGACTGTTGGCAGCCCAGTCTTGCATAATCAATGCTTGGAGTTTGTCAGAATTTTTGGGTTTTTGTTTGTCCACCTGTCTCTTGAGGATTGACCACAAGTTCTCAATGGGATTAAGTTCTGGGGATGTCGATAAAATGTCGATGTTTTATTCTCTGAGCCACTTAGTTATCACTTTTGCCTTGTTTCATTGTCCATCATCAAACTGTTCTTAGATGGTTAAGGATATTTTTGTACCATTCTTTATTCATGGCTGTGTTCTTAGACAAAATTGAGTGAGTCTACTTCCATGGCTGAGAAGCAACCCCACACATGATGTTTTACTGTTGGTATAACACAGGACTTACTGTTGGAGTTTGTCCGACCCATTCAGAGAGAGAAAGAGACTACAGTTAGTAATTTTGTTACATAAGTAAATTAGTAAATGTATTTTTTTTCTCATTAGAATTGTAAATGGAGGACTTATACTTTTACTTGATTCATATTTTAACAGGGTTATCTCTACTTTTATAGTGGCACGGTGGCTTAGTGGTTAGAACTGTTGCCTTGCACCGCCGGGTTCGATTCCCGCCTCAAGTCTGTGTGCATGGAGTTTGTATGTTCTCCCTGTGCTTGATGGGTTTAATCCGCATACTGTTGTTTGCTCCCACAGTCCAAAAACATGCAGGTTAGGCTAATTGGCGTTCCCAAATTGCCCATATTGTGTGCATGATCATGTGAGTGTGTATATGTGTGTGCCCTGCGCCCTGTTCATGGTGTACCCTGCCTTGTGCACTAAGTCTCATAGGATAGGCTCCAGGCCCCCACGACCCTGTATACAGGATAAATCGCAGGATAAATGAGTGAGTGTACTTTTACTCAAATACACGATTTTTGTCCAGATTCCAGATAGCATGCAGCTAGCTCCAGGGGAAGAAGAAAGTTAAATTTGTATTAAAGGTACAGTAACTTTGAAAGCTATCTACTGAGCCTGGTGTGAGGTGTGGAGAGTGGAGTGCAGGTGGAGGAGGCACTGTTTGCGGTGGGAGAGAAGGTCAGGCGTGAAAGCATTTACTTTGCCTCCTGCACGAATAAATCTCTCTCTCTCTCTCTTACACACACACTTTCTCAGCAGATCTAAAATGGAATGACATCATCTTATTAAAAGAAATAATAAGAGGATACCGGTGACACTGGAGGAATGTTTTGAGTTTATTACATCACTTGTCATTAACAGGCAACTCCCCATTGTTTTTTCCAACTTCATAATAGTTTAGTACTTTATAGTTTCTTTGATGTATGCCAGGCTTGTCTGTCTGTTTTAACCTTATAAATAATGCTTGTGTTTACACTACATACAGGCATACTGTACAGATGTTACAAGTCCTCTGGCAGAGAATGTCTATTGTCTATATTTCTCGGAAGCATAACCCCTGATGTTGTGAATTGTGACTGATTTCAAAACAAGCAAAAATAATATTTTGTCCTTAAATGACCTGGTATGATGCTGCGTCATATTAAACCGAAAACCACAGAAAACCCGAGTTTGTGTAAGAAAGTGACGGTAAAGTGAAAGTGCTGAAAGAGAAATCATGAGCGGATTAGAATTACAGTGCGCAGGACACGTAGGTCTGCTTCTTGTTAAATTAATACCAGCAGCCTGGACACAGAATTCAATAATGCATTTTTCTTTTTCTAGTTTCCAGTTTAATAGAGACAGTAAATGGGTCAAATACCGGACGCGCACATACAAGAGGCTTTCATGTCAAACCAGGAATTTTGATCAAGCAAAATAACATAAGAATACAAACTCCCTTTATGTCTCTATATAATCCCCTGTTACACTAGAGCTTGGACACCATCAAGGTAAAAAGTTTTCCCAGTATGCCAGAGCCATGATCAGACTGCCTGCTTCACATCTGAAACCCCGGCCTCCCAGGAACTCCTTTAAGGTCCCAAACATGTGGAAATGGCTTGGAGCGAGGTCAGGACTGAACAGGGAATGTGGCGATAACTCTCAGACGAGTTCCTTTAATGTGCAAGTGGTGTTGGTGAATGATTGTCTGTGTAGGTCCCACTGACAGATGCATCTATTCTGCTAATAGTTAACAAGTTATTGATAATTTTCACTCACTGAATGTTCACAGGAACGACTGCAGTGGTCTGTGAGCCACCTCAGCCAGGATTGTTATTCATGTATGACCTTCTATAAAATATTTGGCTGTTCAAATGTTTTACTGCGATGCCTCTGTTAGACGTGGAGAAGGTGAACAGATTGTTCCTGAATGTGTGATTCCCAGTCTGATAAATGGAGGAGGAGGTGTGACGGTGTTGGAGTGTATTGCACTTGGTGGGACCATAAATGGTTTTCCAAATTATTTAGGAGCTATTTGTCCAAGAAGGAGCATGCATCAGATGAAATGGCCTCCACAATTCTAAATTCACTTGAGATCATTTGGGATGAATTGGAACAGAGCGTGAAGGAAAAGCAGTCGACAAGTACTCAACACCTCTGGGAAGTCCTTCAGGACTATTGGAAAACCATTCCAGGTGACTGCCTCACGAGGCTGACTGAGAGAATGCCAAGAATGTGTCCAAACCTTTGACTAGTATACTTTATGTACACTTTATGTCTTTAAGTTTTCCACATTTAGATATGTTTAACACTCATCTTAAAACCTATTAAAATCTTTTTTTTTCCCATCATTCTACACAAAATAGTCCACAATCACAAAGTAAAAATAGGTCTTAATAATATTTGGTAAAATTTTCTTATTTTATTTTATAATTTTATTAGACCCATCACTTAGTACTTGATCAAAGCACCTACCAGACTGATGCGTGGCACACCTTTCTTTTGGAAGTTTTTTCCATTCTTCTTGTTCAAGCTCAACCAGGTTAATCGAGCAGGTTCAGTCCACAGCCATTTTTAGGTCTCTCCAGAGATGCTCCACTTGGGTTCAGGTTCGGACTCTGGCTGGCCACTTCAGGACTTTCAATGAATTGTTCTGAAGACACTCCTGTGTTGTCTTGGCGTTATGCTTCGGGTCATGGTCTTTGAACCGTTACCCTTCATCTCACCCTGAGCACTCTGGAGAAGGTTACACTCTGGATAGCTCTTTATTTTACCTGCATCAATTTTCCCTCAATACTGACTAATCTCTAGGGCCCAGAAAAACATCCTTTTCAGCATTATGCTGCCACCACCGTGCCTGACTGTAGGGAGGATTTTAATAAGATGCCCAACTTCCTGATTCCAAATAGTTAAATCTTTTTGTTAGCAGACCAGAGTATTTTATTTCTCATGGTCTGAGAGTCCTTCACATGCTTTTGGCAAACTCCCAGCTGGCTATCATGTGCCTTTTAGTAAGGAATGTCCTCTGTCTGGAAGCTCTACCATAGATGCCTGATTGGTAGTGTGCTGCAGTGATGGCTGTAACTCTCTCCCATCTCCACAATGGAACTCAAGATCTCATTTATAGTGACCCTTAGGTTCTTGGTTATCTCAAGGCCCTTTATCGCCGATTACACAATTTGGTTGGGCTGCCAGATCAGGAAAGACTGTTGCTTGTTCCAAATCTCTTGAATTTGAGAATGATGGAGGCTATCGTGCTCTTGGGTGCTTTTAATGCTCCAGAAAGTTTCTTGTATCCTTCGCCAGATCTGTGTCTTGACACAATCCTGTCTCAAGGGTATCAATCGACCTCATGGATTTGTTTTTACTCTGACATGCACAATCTACTTAAACCTTATATAGAACTTTTCTAATTATGTGTAATGAAGTCAGTTAGGCACAGATGAACTCTAGTCAGTTTGTGAAAATATTTCCAGGGACACTGATAGGTAGGATGTCCCTTACCAAAGCTCAATTGCAAGTGTCTTAACAAAGAGCCTTAATACAGTATGTACAGTATGTTGGATCTTTTTGTCAGATGTTATTGCTGGGGAGTTTCCTGGCCATGGACCCATAATTTCTATGTTTTCACTGCATTAAGCTGGAAAGGTTCTCCATCATGCTGGGAAAGGCACTGTTCTTCACGAAAGTGTTCTTGGATGGTTGGGAGAAGTTGCTCTCAGAGGATGTTTTTTGTAACAAGAATAATAAGAAGATGTGGAAAACTTAAAACTGTCTAAAACCTTTCCTTTGGCATTGTGTATATGCCACTATGACTTAAACAGAAGACAAGATCCCTTTCTATCTTAATGGAATGCACTTTGAAGTGTACCAGGGTTTCCTCCTGTAGCCTCCAAAAAAAGAGATACAAAAGAAAAAGGAGAAATTGAAATATTTTTGTCTCCATTTTTATTAATACTGTTTATATTGATATGAGGAGGTGTCACTTAACTATTTATCTTTTAATAAATAACTGGGATTATGGTATATTTGTGAAAGTGCTATTTTTAAGTAAAGCTGTAACCTGAGATGACGGGGTAGTAGAATAATGAACCCTAGCAGAGGCTTAAAATTCCAACACTTCAGAATGACTCATCTACTCAGAATTCCGGATGTATGAGAATCCCATTTTATTCTGGAAAATCCTTCAGACGTCACAGTCACATGAGCTTAATCAATTTCAGATATCAAAATGAATATGAGACAGTAGTAGTGAGTAAACTTCTCTGTTTTTCCTGTTCTTGTGCAAGTCATTTTATAAAATGGATAGTTTGAGTTCTGAACACTGAATTTGTTATACAATGCCTTGATATACACACTGCCTTTACCAAAATTTGAATATTTAAATAAGAAATGCTTAAGAGTTTTCATTGGTTAATTACTTCAATGATTAATGTTAAGTGTTTCAGCTGGGGACAAATCTTTTAACCGTAACTAATCCAATGAAAAGCATCTCATTTCGTAAACAGCCATGTCGAAGGACCATCAACTTCATGGAAGAATCGGTTGCTTGTGGTTGCTTCAGTTGGTCAGGTCTAGGCTTTTAATAGTGACTTGTGCATGTGTAGGGCTACACTTTTCTTTGATCCTATCCTTATATCCTAACACTTTTGCTTGCACTTGCTCATACAATAGGCTTTGTGCAGCAATGAGCTTTGTGCTAAGACCAAAATCAGACTGTGACTTTTAAAGCTTACTCCTTTAACCAGGACAGATTTAGAAGTTTCAACAATAGTGTTAAGCTACATCTCATTTCAACCTACAGTCATTTTTTATATCAGTTTACTTGTGAACTGGATTTAAGTTCAAAGTGGAACTATTCCATCAAACACAAGGAGCCATGTTTAAGACCAGAAAAGTAGAGAAAAGTGTCCCAGGGTATCCACTGAGGTCTTAAACTACATTTGCAAGTCCATGTGACAAACTGAGGACCTGGATAGAGTTTAATGTCTGTGGAAAGATTACTCGCTATAGCTTTATAACTTTGCAAGTCTAAAGTAACACACAACACTAAACATGAAAGGAGAATTTTTCATGAACGCGTTTCCTGCATTCAGTTCGACTTGTCAAAGGGCAACATTGGTATGGCAGGAGTGTCTTTTATTTTATCGACAGTTTTGCAAAGCCGAGGTTTTTTTTGTAGCCTTGAAATTGTGACTTGCATCTGACCATGATCTTTGAGAGTCGAGAAAGTAAAGTAAAATAGACATAACATACAAGCCCATAAATACACGAATTTCAGGAAATGTTTGAATTAAAACACATGGTGTGTGTGTGTGTCATTGGGAAAGCAGTACTCACCACCTGCAACCAATCAGCACTTCTCTGTTTAAACTCATCCAGCACAGTGAAATGATCTAACTTCACAAAACTCCCGCGCTTCAGTCCAAGTCCTCAGTCCTCTGTGCATCGACCTTAGGAATCTCCACCTAAGCTCAGTCTCGGTCTCAGAAACCGGAGTTTACATGATATTGTTGATTTAAACTGTTCACAGCTCTTCCGTTTGCCCTACATATGTAATGCGAAGTAAGCAAATGTGGCTGGATGGAATCGTAAGGAATCATCAGGAACCAACGCCTGTTTTCAGGAACTTTGTGGAGTTAAGCTGGATTTTTATGCTAGAACTTGGACTCAATGTTAATTTTGTTACCTATTATACTATAGTGGACGCAAAAAAAGGATGTGAAGTGCTTTTATACTGTATTCGACATGATTACTGCACATTACATTCTCAGCCACATTAAAGACCTACATTTTACACGGTCCCATTTAAGTTGATAAAACTTATCTAAGTTAGAATTAAATAATTAATTAAATTCCCCATGAGAAGGATGTGTAATTTCTGTGCTGACATTTAACACTAATTTGCAATCATAGAACCAATAATGTATTAGAATGATTACTAATATAGCCAGAGACAACCAGAACTACTCTAATGTCTTTGGTTACAGGAAATTATCAGGTGATCAGGTATTGATTCAACAATGACGAAGTAAAAACAGGTGTTGGGTGTGTTGTGTTATTTTATAATAATAATAACAACAATAACAATAATAATGATGAATAAGGACTGAAATATCCCATTTGCATAGGTATTTAGACTTTTAGTTCTGACACTTCCAATTTAATTTGATTTTATTTGTATAGAGCTTTTAACAATGGTCATTGTCGCAAAGCAGCTTTACAGAATCAAAAGAAAGAAATTAAGCTCTGGTGTGCCCTACTCCTACCAATGGTTCTTAAGATGCTTCTACAAATTGATTGGAGTCCATCTGTGCCTAATTCTTGCCTAATTCATTGGACACACACCTGTCTGTTTAAGGTCTCACAGTAAATGGTGTATGCCTGGAGTGAAAAAAAAAAGCCATGAGATCGAGAGAATTATCTGTTGACTTGTGGGACTTTTGAGAATTGTGTCAAAACACAGATCTAAAAAAGGATACAAGAACATTTGTGCAGTATTGAAAATGCCCAAGGTATGGTAGCCTCTCTAATGAAAGATATTTGGAACAAATAACAGCCAAACTGAGTAATTATGGATGAAGCACTTTGGTCATACAGGCAACCAAGAACCCAAGGCTCATTATAAATGAGAGTCTGAGATTCCTTGTGGAGATGTGAGAGCCTTATAGAAGGAGAACCATCACGCAGCATTCCACCAATGAGACCTCTAGGGTAGAGCGGCCAGACAGAAGCCATTCCTCACTAAAAGGCAGATGACAGCCTGTTGAGTGTTTGCCAAAAAGCACCGATGCATTCTCAGACCATGAAAAGCAAAATCCTCTGGTGTTCCTCCACGCAAATCATGGGGCATTGTTCCATCAGCATTTTGACTCAGGCACTGCACATCACCTTAAAACTGTCCCTATAGTCAAACAAAATGGGGACAGCACCATGCTGTAGGGTTGATTTTCTGCACCCAGGACAGGGAGACTAGTCAGTATAGAGAGGAACCGGATGCAAACAAATAAAAAGCAATCCTGAGGGTGTTTCCAGAGTGCTCAGGATCTCAGGCTCAGGATCTCAGGCTTCCAAAAGACAATGGCCAGAGTCTGGCCCTGAATCCGGCAAATAAGCTTTATTTTTGAAATGAATTAACAAAAGACTCATACACTCAAAATGCATCCTACTATGTAGAAGTAAAAAGGATTTGAATCAGTTTTAAGATGAGTGTGAAACAACAAAATGTGAAACTCTTGGAAGGGTACTTGCACTGTACAGCAGTAAATGATGGAATACTTGTGGAACCTCAATTCACAAATGTAATTTGTTCCTAAATTCTGTTCGTGACCCGATGTGGTCATACATTTTTTTCTAGTTACACATAAATAAAATGTATCTTTTCCCATCACTATTAAAAAAATATTTAGCTTTTGATTTATTTTGTTTATATGATAAAACCTAAAGCACAGTATGAAACAGCCTTAATTATACAAAAATAATACAGCACTAATTATAAAAAATATGTACAAGAGAGAGCAAACACTATCATTACTGTACATGTATTGTTCACGTACCCATTTTAAGGAGACTCGCTGATGTGAAGGAATGGATTAGACTAAGATGGGAGGAGCTTAGTGTTTGGAAGGAGATTCCCCTTTTATAATAACACTGGGTAATTCTCCTTCAGGGGTTTTCCCTCTTTTTTGTTTCTTGGCCTCTGGTTCATATGTGGTAGCCGTTTTGCCTAAAAATCTATCCAGAAAGAATTGTCTGATTTTCTGTGGTGCACAATTGTCCGAAAGTAAGATACTACATTACTGTTCATAAGGTGTACCACTCTGTTCGCCACAATTTCTGCAAGGGCTTAGACGTCACTCCACTTTAAACAAACAAAAATTTTATTGTGTGCGCGATCTGTGACGGCAGACTGACGATAACTGATGTTGATTGACTACATCATGCCTTTAATCATTTGATAGTGGCAGCCTGGGATAGCAATGGTGCCCGGCTTCTGCTTGGAGATTTCGTCACATGGATGCCCCGTGTGTCTCTTGGGATGCATCTGGTGTCTGGGGATGATTCTCTCTACCTAGACGACGGTTCTGGCCTCGACTGGTGTTGGCAACTGTTTCTCTGGG
>JAQMYI010000015.1:4005650-4021328 GCA_030014275.1 Clariallabes melas
TCCTATTACCATCTCAGGGAGTTTTTCCTTGCCACTGTCGCCCTCGGCTTGCTCACCAGGGACAATCTGATCATTTTAATTCATACACATTCACATTCCATACAAACTTAAATACAGTGGAACCTCGGATTACGAGTAATGCGGTTTGCGAGTGTTCCGCAAGACGAGGAAAAATTCGTAATAAATTTTGACTTGGAAAACGAGCAAGTCTTGGTTTACGAGTACCGAGTATGATGTATCACGCATGCGCTTCTTGTCGTCACGTGATCACAACTGAGCCGACAGTTTTTTTCTCTCTCTTGCGCTGCGGAATTGTACTGATTACTATAACACTGTGACCACGTGTGTGTGTGTGTGTCAAACATATTTTATTTTGTGTTTGAAAGCGCGTGTTTACAGCGCGCATGTATTGTTTATTATAACACACGTGTGCTCGTGTGTAAAGCAAAAGAAAGTCTCATTAGAGGTTAAAAATCCATTTTCTCTCTCTGTCATTATATGTGTGCGGTATGTGTGTGCGCGCGCGTAATTTGACACCGTGCCAGTTCACACTCTCTCTCTTGCCTTTACTGTGTAAATTATTTTTATGTATTTATTTTTTGGGGGCTGTAGAACGAATAATCTGAGTTTCCATTATTTCCTATGGGAAAATTTGCTTTGGTTTACGAGTGTTTTGTAATACGGGCCGCTTCCAGAATGAATTGTGCTCGTAATCCGAGGTTCCACTGTAATTCTTTTGATTGTGTAAAGCTGCTTTGTGACAATGACAATTGTTAAAAGCGCTATACAAATAAAAATTGAATTGAATTGAATTGAATTATAGTTCTAGTCACATTTTTAGTTAATACTATTTTACAATGTTTTTGCTAAACAGTGTTTGCAGCTCAATAAATTTGCTCCAGTTGAGTGCATAATGAAATTTTAAAAACTAGAGAGTACAGTAGTAGCTACAGTAGTAGGAATGCCTTGATCACCCATCGAAGCCCTAAAAAGTTTAACACCCCAGACATCTTTGGGACACATTTCCAGCCTCCTACTAAAGTCATCTTTAAGGCAACTTCACTGTGTACCTACTAATATCTTATGTTTGTGAAGACCACCTAAAGAACTTTTAAAGTGCCTTGGATTTTAAAGACCTACACAAGACCTCAGGAGCAGGGGTAGCTCAGTGGTTAAGGTGTTTGCCTGCTAATCAGGAGGTCCATGGTTTGAGGCCCGACATAATCGGGCTGCCACTGTTGGACCCTTGAGCAAAGTCCATCACTCCCCAAGGTCACAGATACAATCAGGCGTAATGCTGGCAACCTGACCCTGTATGTCACGGTTTGGCTTATTTACCGTATGTAAGTCCTAAAGCCTCATTAAAGAAACAAATTTCAAATGTATCTTGGCTAATCGACTAGGATATTGTGTTGCAGGTAAACACATATCCATTATGTATAATATCCTGATGATTGATGGTTAAAACGATTGAATAATGGGCAAATAGCTAGTCTTAAATAATTGGTCTAATCTCACAGAGTGCAAATGTGCCCTGTTCCATTTTCATGAATAATACAGAGCACTCATATTCAGCCATGTTTAATGATATGGGAACAGACAAGCCGAGTCAAAGTGACAGCAATTAGACAAGATTCCTAACATGCCATGTCAGCCCACAAACTCCTGCAGGGCAAATAGGGAGTTCTTATACACATACAGCCCTGTTTCCCTTTAACCACATGTCTTTTCTTTTTTTTTCTGAGGAAGGATAGAAAAAAGACTTCCACTTGATTACTCATACTTGTTTGCGGATGTTTTGAGAAATGGATAGACCAATGTGGTTAGTATTTAGACAAGCATTGAGTCTCCTGTTCTGTGCAGCGTTACTATGGAAAGTGACGGGGTGATAGTGATCCATTCATGCTTTAACTATCCTATTATCACAATGACAGACACATGTTAAGCTTTGAGTGCTTAATAATTAGAATAATTAGCTGCGTCAAGCATCCTCCTTTTATTTGCTCTAAATTGTTTGCAAGGCTAGTTACTTTGAATGCAATGCTAGATATTTATATCATAACGGCACTGTAACAATTTTATACATAATCCTGTCATAATGAAATTTCTGTATTAGACATCCATCCTGGACAGCATTTCCTCAATCTTTTATCCTCACGCAAACATGGATGTCGATCCAATAAAATGTGATTTTATATGTACGAAGCATTTAACCAGAATATACTATTTTATGTGCAAAGCAGTTGAACTTGCTGTGAAGTGTTTATACAGTGATGAGCTATAACATTAAATCCATTAACATTAAAACAACTTGGTTTTGGGTTTCCCTTGTGTCACCAGGGCAACTCTGGCCCCTTATGGCATGGCTCAGCAGGGCCTCTAGAAGTATGCTGTGGTGTCTGGCACCAGAACATTGGCAGAGGATCCGTTGGGTGCTGTTTGGGTGCAGATCAGGCTTGTTTGTCCAGCGCATCCCATGAGTGCTTAATTGAGTGTAATCTGGGGAGTTCGGAGGCCGGGTCAGTTTGTTTGCCTGCTGGGAACTGTAGACAGTGAGCTGGGATGCACTCAGTGTTCTGATGCCTTTCCATCATGTGCAGCATTGGATTTCTTCAGCCAATTTGTGCTGAATTGTTTTTTCTGTGGAATTGGATTAGACAGGCTGGCCTTTGATGGACATAAGCATGAGTGAGCCTTGGGTACTCATGATTCTGCCACCAGTTTGCTGGTTTTCAATATTGTTTCAATTGGTTTTCAAAGTTGTTCAGTTCACCTAATTTTGGTTGTGATTGATTGATGTCTAAAAGAAGAAGTCATTTTCTCCAACTTTGAGATTTGGACAGGTTTATTTTAATATTTTCTGATAGATCCCACCTTTTCAGTTATGATTTCTTTCAAGCATTCAGTCAAAGCTTGGTTATATATTTTACTATGTGAAGTCTAAGCCAGCATCTCTTCCTCAGAAAGTGACCCCAGTGGATAAGAGTCTGGTGGGAGAGATGGTCTTCTTGAGTTTACTGCACAGGAATGGAAGATAAAGTCCCTTGCTGAAACTCGGTAATTCCCTTAATGTTACACCCACATGGGGGAAACATGAACATGAAAAAATATAACTATTTCAAAAAGTAAAAAAATGATTTGATTGAGTGTTTCCATGGTTAATATTTATCTACTGAACAGATTATTAAAGGTTTACACCCCTGGTCCTTCCCAATCAAAATGTTATTAATTTTAGTCCAACTGGGCTATTAATTATTAGTGATGCAAAGCATCAGTTATTGAGAGGCTTAATTGATATACAGAGGTATATCAATATATATATTTTTTGTGTACTTCTACTTTTTAAAGTAGTTTTTAAAATCTGTAATTTTACTTTCACTTAAGTATGTTTTGTTTAAAGTATTGTACTTCACTATATTTTAAATCATATTCGTAACTGAGTAAAAAAGAAATGAATGAAAATGAAAAATAATACAAATAATACAACAATAATACCCCCGCTGGTAAAAAAAAAAAAAAAAGAAAAGTAACTCAGTAACTTTTACTCTGAGTAAATTTTTAATGAGCTACTTTTTACTTTTACTTGAGTAGATTTTTATAAGGGTAACTTTACTTGTACTTCAGTAAAAGTTCACTAAAGTAACAGTACTTTTACTTAAGTACAAAATTTTATTACTCTTTCCACCTCTGTTGATATAACATATCATAACTACAACACCAGTGAATTCTTGTTCCTGATTGGTCAGAAAGTGTTGACCACATCTCTGACAGCCACGGGTCTGTGTGTGCATGGAGTTTGCACGTTCTCCTTGTTCCTGGTGAGTTTCCTCCAGGAACTCCGGTTTTCTCCCACAGTCCAAAAACATGCGAGTTGTACTGTATGTAAATGCATGTATGAATGTTAACCGGAGGTTCTGCCATGGTCGTAAAATGGGCGTAAATACAATTATAACCACCACTGGAATCCACGGTCCATATTTAGACTATTGAGTTTCCTAGATGGAATGATGGTGTTTGTTTAACATTGTTGAAAGGAGTCTCCAGTGCAAAGAAGCTTTGTAAGAGTCTTCTACCACTGGAACATCTTCAGGACAGAGAATGAAAACAAGACTGTCAAGAAAACAACAGATAATAGTCGCTGTAACAGGAAAACAAGAACCAGCTTCTGTCTTTGACAAATCCACAACATTAGATGCGACATTAAACAAATCAAAAGTCCGATGTGTTGCTTTTTTAATGAATAAAAAGTAGAGAAATAATTTATGCTGGGGTGGTAACCATATTTCATGTCGTTTGATTATTTGACACCCCCAAAGGGATCCCTTTCTTTTCAAGTTTTGTTAAGTGGTGCTTAAGAGATTGACATGCTAGTTTTAAGCCAGACATTCATATTTAAATTGACATTTGAAAACTGACTAAATTCAGCTAAATTCAGCTCCCAAGCGCATCACAAACTTACCCAATTTAACCCAAGTACACAAACACTCATTATGGATTACACAATCTATCACACACTGACAATCAAAGTATTTAAACATAAAAACAAACTAAAAAGGAGAATAAATGACTAGCATTCTAGTAGAACCTCTAAGCAGATGTGTTGCCAGACCCTGGACAGAGCCAGCATCATTACATTTCCTGGAAGTTCCTAAGTTGAAAGAGTTTACTCTCAATGAGTGATGATAAATTCTCAGTGTCTATTTTAATCGAAATCTTTTCTCATACTCTTTATAGAAACAAGTAACCAGAGAGTGTGTGTTCTGTTTTCATGCACCCTTGAACCTCTTGAATTGTTTTAAAACAAGGCTAAGTTTTGGCATTAAGTTCTCCAACCCATGCTCCCAGCCTCTTCCGCACAATAATGCGGTTTTCCCTGAGAAAGTGCAGTTTGCAGAGTTAGAGCATCTTGGATGAATTTAAGGCCTGGGACTCGGCCAAGAAAGAAAATAGCAGCCTTTGTGATCTGCAGCTCCTGTATGTGGTGTTGTGACAGTGCTAGAGTTTCAACACATGTATGCAATCAAACTGTCTGTCATATTAAAGAGCTGCAGGTGTGTTTTACCTGCGTGGACATACTCCTGCGGCCGGATGCGTTTAACTTACAATCGTTTTAAATTTCAACTAAATGAAGAACAGTACAGTGTTCATCACTCGAACAGGAACCTTTAAAAAAAAAAGTCCCTGTGATCTTTTCCATGTGTGATTTGTAATTGTTTATGCTATTACCATTAACCCTGTTTATCTTAAATTGAATTATGTATTGAATAATCAATTCAAAACATTA
This sequence comes from Clariallabes melas, assembly GCA_030014275.1. Lineage (NCBI taxonomy): Eukaryota > Metazoa > Chordata > Actinopteri > Siluriformes > Clariidae > Clariallabes > Clariallabes melas. The sequence continues at coordinate 4,010,935 of JAQMYI010000015.1, forward strand.
TCATCGGATCCTAGGATTTGTTTTTTTTTTCACGCAGCGAAATAAAATCGAATTATTTTCTAAATCTGATTTTTAAACGGAGGCTATACATAATATAAATTTTATGGTTACAATCACATTAAATACTTGCACAGATCTAATTGTCTAGAATCTGTTTGATCCTAAAACATCCTTTATGGATATTCTTTATTGGATTTGTCTCAGCCTTAAATGTTGATCTTGGTCTTAGAAAGGTCACAAAATTTAACCTGAAGTAATTCCTTCTTTGAGAAGACAAATGAAATAACCTACAGTACAGTACGTAAAATTGGCATTTGATCCTGGTATTGACTTCTTCTTTGTTCTTCTATTCCTTCACTTTGACTTCACCTCAACCCGCTTAAAACATGCAACTAACAAGCTCGGTTAATCTTTATCTTGGATTTGAGAATGGAGGTCCTGAGTGCAGCCCTGCCCAAAACGTCCCAAAACCCTGCTCACTTTCAACAAGTAAGATGTTCTCTAGTCTGGACAACTATCAAGGAAGTATATCATTGATTCCCCCATCGTATTCCATTGTTATTACTCTGTTGTGGACACTGGAAGATGACGACTGCAGATGCAGAGTCAGAGATCAGCATAACTCTCTCTGAGATAAATGCTATCTGGCCTCTCCCACATGCATGAGCTCATATATATTCACAAGTGTCTGGTGTAATTATGATTGGCAGGAGAGAGAATATACTGTATGTCCTCCCTCCTGCACAGAAAGCAAGAACAATTTTGCTCTTTGGACTCAAACAAATTTGTTATTTTTCCAAGTAGTATGAACAGAGCTTCACTCAGTGAGTGTAGTCAGTATACAGTATACAGTATGCATTTATATCCACACTGCTTCCACTTTAAAGTTACTAAAATGGCCATTCAAGTTACTTACCCCAGCATTTCACTAATGCTGGGAAAACCATCAAGGTAGAAAGTTTTCTCACTATGACGGAGCCATGATCAGATTGCCTGCCTCACATCTGAAACGCAGGCCTCGCAGGAACTCCTTTAATAGCCCAAACGTGGAAATAGCTTGGAGCGAGGTCAGGACTGTATAGGGGATGCTGCAATAACTTCCCAGCCGAGTTCCTGTAATGTGCAAATGGTATTGGTGAATGATCATGTGTACGGTTCCCTCAGACAGCTGCGTCTCTTCCGGAAGTTGGAGATATGTTATCCGTCGATTTACAAGGATCAGGCGTTCCTCTTGCTGAATGTTCACAGGAACGAATGCAGTGCACTCCGAGCCACCTCCGCTGGGATTCACAGATGTACTGTAGGACTTTCTTCAAAAGAAGAAAGGTTTTTAAAACAGGAAATATAATCACAAGTCCTAGTTAGATTTGAACTCCCCTTGTAGTTTGCTAGCAACAATCATGGAAATTTAGACATTAATTATTTCATTTAGAGCCAAGGTTCAACAAATATAGCACAAAGGAAAGTGATAAAAAGTAAAGTTGAGAAAGCACTTCTTCGTTGGCCCAGACCCAGGCTCCTTCACTGACCTGACTTGCCTCTTAATTTAAATTTTGGTTCTTGTTACAAATGTCTGATAGGAACATTCGATAGGAAGTAGAGTAAATGGAAAAAATATAATCAGATTTGTGCCACATCCAAATGTAGCTTGGATCTCATTGAAAATGCTGCTTACACAATCATTTCCTTAGTTGTCTTGTTTCATCTCATCAGCACTATGTAGTGTACGGATCATTTTCCATATGGATTGTTTCAACTGACCGTCCCTTCGATGAGAAAATAGATCGATACGGCCTGCAGCGATGCAACCCAACATTACACAACATCACGTGATAATGTACACACACAATGTATATAACGATCTGGTTCCTCCACATGCTCGTGTGTTATGGACAGGTGTGACGGATCCGAACTATCATCAGCCCTGTGCGTCAGCGTCATCACCATGGTTACGCTGCCAAACACCGGGGGAAGTGTTTATGACACGCCTGAAATAAAACAAAGGATACCGTGCAAAGTCGGCCTTGAGAGTGAGCCGACAGCTGCAGCGGTTCACAGGTGGAAAAAGTGTGTGTTCATACTGAAGACCCAATAGATCTTAACTACGCAATTCTTTTTTAGTTATGTTAATGAATTTATATAATAGCACTTCTATAAGCAATAAACTCGTGGATGTGGGGTTAAAGAAAAGTGATGCAGCCTGACATGAAACGGTTACTGTTACCATCTCAGAGTTGATTATTTTTCTATAAAATCACATTCAAAAGCTTTTTATTCCTCTTATACCATTGATATTTGCCAACAGTTACAATTTCTTTATTAAAGATCAACAAACTGTGCCTTTTATCCTTTTTCCAGTTACAGTTAATGTGCCTGTTAGTTCCTGTTATCCCTTACTTGTTTTTATCTCTTTTCAAGTTTTTAATAAAACAAAAACAAAGCTTATCACATTACAGAGAGGGCTTCTCATCTAAAGTTCCCACAGACTGTAACAAAGACTGTTAAAGAAACTCCATAAATATTTAAAAATGCGCCCTTATATATCAAACATCATAAGTTTTTAACTGATTAGAAGCAGCATCCACCTCAAGGTTCCTATATACATTCCATCCATCCATCCTCTGTAGTCAACTAGGGACCATGGAGGCCAATGGTAACCATTGTATTTGCTCCCATTTTTATGACCGTGGTAGGACATCCAGTCAACATTCACACGCTCGTCCACACACTACGGGCAATTTGGGAACACCAACTAGCCTAATCTCTATGTCTTTGGACTGTGGGAGGAAACCGGAGTACCCAGAGGAAACACCACCGAGCACTGGAAGAAAATGCAAACTCCATTTACAGTACACAGACCCGAGATGGGAATTGAACCCAGACCCTGGTGGTGCAGTGCGACAATGCTCAACACTACACAACCATGCCGTCTTCCTATGTACATTGCTGCTATAGAATTTCTAAGATATTTGAATGAGTGTGTTCAAATAAACCAGTGCAAATAAAATGGCTCTCGACCAATCAGAATTGAGAATGCAGCATCCATGTGTTAAATAACATGGCCATGTCTGGATAACATGATGTGTACAGTACAGTGCTTGACTACCTGGTCACCTTATGGCAACTAACTAAATAATAATTATTTGCAGCTCCTCCTGTGGTTGTCCTAATGTTTAGAAGCATTAGGTCATAGTTTTCCCTCCTCTCAGCACTCAACAGCAAATATGGTCTGTTTAGATCCAGAACTTTTCATTGTGTTGCAGTTTCCCAGCATCCTAATTACATATATAGGTCATAGTTACATAACTACATTCTGTTTGTAATTACATTCAAGTGTTTCTTGTTTAGTCATCTTCAGTGTTCTTATTTGAGTGCCTTGTGTTTTAGGGTTCATGGTCTAGCTTCTAAACTCAAACCCAAATCTTAGTAAGATATTATGTTCATGGGCATAATGAGATGTTGAGTCTTCATTTTCATGTTTATTCCCCATGCACTATGCTCTGATGAAAGGTCAAAAGCACAGAGCCCTATTTTGTCCAACCTATGCCTTTTTGGTTCAAGACCTGTCCTTTTTTTGTCAAAGCAATGCCCTGCCTGAGCAATTCCCTGCTTCATTCCCGCCAAGCCTTGCTCTGTCTAATGTATGCCCTGATCAGCCTGAGCCAGGCCGTGCTTTGCCTGAGTCAAGCCTTGCTTTGCACAAGCTTCTGTATGCCCTGTCATGCCCAAAGCCATGTCCTGTCCTGCCTGAGTTATGCCCTGCTTTTTCTGCACCATACCCTACTCTGCTCTGTACGAACCATGCATCGCACTGTCCTATTCATGTCCTGTTATCTACCTTTATGTAAAGGATGTCATCCTTCCCTACCCATAAGCTTCAAAGTTGCCCTGCTAAAACCACCGTTAGAATTTTAGGAGTTTTAAAGATCGCACACTGGCACCACCTACCAGTTGTGGTGACAATGTTCTACCTCTGCATACCAGCTTAGAGGAGGTCATGATGACACCAAATACAAATCTTGTTCTGGCTCTTGTCAGATGCCTATAAGACAAATGTCCTTGTTCCAAGGTATACCCCAGTTCCGGTGAAGCCCATAAGGTGGTATCTCCTGTCCCAAGCCCTTGCCCTAGTTAAACACTAATCTGACATCCACTGCAGGCTCCAGAACCCCAAACGCCAACATGGCACCCACCCTAAACTCCAGCCTGGTTACCGTATAAAATCTGGCCCAGTGCACACACCAAGTTTAGCATCAAATCCTGTGCCAATTTCTGGCCGAACACCTACTGTATGTCAAGTTATATCACAGCCCTATGTCAAGCTCCCACCTGGCTTTAGTTTTGTCATTAGGTGATAAACAACAAAACCCAAGTGGAGTGGTCATGACATAAGGATTTAGGCAACTTTGGAAATATAAAATTTTTATTGTATACAAAATACACAAATAAGCCAAAAGATTACAATGCAACAGATTAAGCTCAATAGTGTGTAGGTGTTCTCTGTGCTGCCCAGTCAGGTCTGAGCCCCTGGGGCATGACTTCATAAGGCCTCTGTGGGTCTCGCACCAGAAGATCCACAGCTGATCCTTTAGGTGCTTGGGTTGTGAAGTCGAGCCTCCTTGGATCGGATTTGTTTGACCGGTGCATCCCATGTGTGCTCGACAGGATTGAGTTTGAAGACTGGGTTGGCAGCCTTGGGCTCTTTGCCTGCAGTGGGTTTCTGGTTCAAAGGGTGTTCTGGTTCTCTTCTATCATTGCTGCACTGGTTTTTTATGTGGGAACTAAACAGGCAGACTATCCTTTGTTCCCCACTGGTATAAAAGGGGTCTTGGGTGCCTAACTGTTTAGCGGTTGATAATCTGATAATTGATAATCAGTATTAATGTACTAATATTTAATGTTATGGCTGATCGGTCATATGATCATATTTCCTTACACCAGACTAAAAGTCCATTGTATAGTTCCAAGTGCTTGTGCTGAGCCTCCTACATGCAGGACTGAGTAAAAATGTGAAATTTCACTCCCTCCTCTTCACTCATTCACTCCTCAGCTCCATCCTCCCACTATGCAGCCCTTAAGAGCCACCATTGTCCTGTCAAGGCCGAGCAAACATCCACCCAGAGATAAACAGATGAGAGAGGGAGAGGAAACTCTATGGAGAAAAAAGATCAGTACGAAGAAGCTGTTACTCTTGGTGTCTGCTTAGGATTTTTTAATTTCTTCTTGTACAATACAGTGTTTGTGTTTTTTTGTTGTTGTTGTTGCTTTCATGTGTATTGATTTGAAAATACATATATACACCCAGCATTTTGCTTTGAGGCACATTTTGTCTATGTTATTATAATTTGCAAAGAAATATACAGTATACAAGTCGAAACTTTTACACATTCACACACAATTGAAGAAGAATATTCAATTATTTGTTACGTGTACTTTACAGCACAGTGAAATTTCTTCTTCACATATCCCAATTAGGAAACTGGGGTCAGAGCGCAGGGTCAGCCAGCTTACAGCGCCCCTGGAGCAGGTAGGGTTAAAGGCCTTGCTCAAGGGCTCAACAGTGGCAACTTGGCGATGCTAGGGCTCGAACCCCCGACCTTCCGATCAGGAACCCAGTAACCCACAGCCTTAACCGACTGAGCCACTTCATTGAATGTGTAGGGTTACGATCAGCCCTTATTCATCCCGTCCATCAGTGGAAACAGGATCATCGCTGACCAGATGTTATGTAGGTGTTGGATCATTCTCAGCATAAGAGTGACATTGACATGTGTACTGTATGTATCAGGCACAGCAGTGTTCCTAGGATGTACAGTATCACTGTACAGAACAATCCACAGATAAAATTCTCTAGGCAGCACTGATACTGAGCCCATCAACTTGTCTGCAGTTGTTTAACAACAAGCTTGTCTGCTCTTCACCGTGGTTATTTGAGTTACCATTGCCCGCTTGTCAGTTTGAACCCGTCTGGCCATGCTCCCCTGACCTCTCTCACCAACACCTTCCTCTGGCAAAAAAGTGTGAATATATATTTTTTAAACATATTTTTTGAACATATTTTTTCTGTCAAACTGAAGTGTGAATACAGTGTGGTTTTTCACACCATTCTGTATAAGAGTGTCTGTGGAAATCCCAGGGGCACAGCAGGTTATGAAATACCCAAATCAACCATTTTCCTCCCATTCTTATGTTTTATCTGAATATTCACATGCAAAAGTTTCTGCTGCAGCTGTTGGATGATTGGCTGACTGAAAAATACATGAATAAAGTGTGGAAGAGTAATTATTAAAGGTTAAAATAATTATTATTTCAATGTTCATTGTCTTTGGGTCAAGCTGTAAATGCTGATGAAAGTTTTAAATATTAAAGGTTCCATATCTCACTGTTTCTCAGAGCTTCCGTAAAGTGTGTTAATGCCTCAGTGTGTCATTTAGACCAGTGGTTCTCAAACTTTCAAGCCAGCGACCCCTAATTGAAGATCGACAAGAACTCGCGACCCACACTATCAAAAACAAGTAATAAACATAACAAGCTGTTCACGGGATTTTGACTACATTTACTATACATCAAAATAATTTTGGCTTACCTTTCAATGGCAATTGTTTTTGGCAGCACAAAAGCTTCATTCGTGGCCTGATGGTGGATACAGCTACTCGCTGATCATCTTCGACATCATGACGTTATCGGTATTTATTTTTTATATATGTAACAGCGGAAAAAGACTGCTCACACAAATATGTAGATCCAAATTGAAGCAGTACATCCATTGCTGCACGGGACAACTCGTGTATTCGGTTGCTACCGCAACTTAGTGAATACTGATACTGCACTTTATGAATTCTTCCTCATATTTCCGACGTTTCCTACTTTGGTCTGACGGGGTCTTGCTCTTTTGCTTGGTCGATGTACATGGTTCCGATGACTCAGGCAAACTGTCCACAATTTCCTCAACATTTTTAGATTTGCGAATAACAAATTTATCCATCTCGGCAGTTGCGGTTTTCACGTGCAGTTGTGCGCTGTAGCAATAACTAGTGAGCCAGTCGCTGCACAGTGATGTCATATCTTTGAGTCGCAATTTTTTTTTTAAACTCTCAATTTAAACACTCACACTCAATCAGTAATATCTTTACAAATCAGAAAATATTTATTTATAGCATTTACTTGTAATACTGAAAAGTGTGTATTATAATCACAAAAAAAGACATAATTTTTTAAATCCCTCTCGCGACCCCTTGAAATTATTCTGCGACTCCCAGAGGGGTCGCGACCCCCAGTTTGAGAACCACTGGTATAGACGATGAGTGAGTGAGAGATACACAGTAATAACAGAAAAACCCCACTCTAAATAGCTCAGTGATTACAAAAAGCTTGAATATAACCAATCAGCAAAACTCTGATTAGACATCAGCAGTAGTATTAGTAGTATTAGAAGTAGTCGTAGCAATGGTGGTGGTGGTAATAGTAAAACAATATAGGAAATCATTTTGAATGTGAAAAGGGCTCAATTGTCCAGACGATTTCTTACTACCGTAAATACCAGAACAGATTTTTAGCAATAAAGGCTAAATAATATATAGGAATAATAAACCTTGATGCAAAAATATTCATTCAAATGAAGTCTGCAAACTTGTACGTCTCCTTGTCATAATTTTATGCCATCGTTATAAATATTTAATACCATATGGTATGTACACATTATTATGTAAAATATGTAAATACACAGTGATAAGTGAAGGTCAACTAGTGTATAGGAATAATGTCCTGATTTGTATTTTATTTTTTTTACACCACTGCTTCTGGATAAGTGGGAAATGCCACCATGTTTCTTTGTAGGCAGGTTGTGCATGTTGGAAAACAAGGAACTTAATTATCTGGAAAGTGAACTTCAACATCTGGCTAACTTCTTCAATTGCAAAAAGAACAACCTCATTTTCCCGTGCAGCACTTACATTAAAGCCCTCCTGCTCCGAGGAAGCATAGGACCATGCTTATTAACAACAGAGAAACTAAATACAAAAGCCTTAACTTTATTACAAAAGCCCAACCTGAATCTGTAAAAATGCCAGGCATTTAAAACAATAAAATGTTGAGTGTAGGTGAATCCTGGCGAGGCTGATTATTGAGCACTACTGTAGTTGCTGTGGCAGGTGATATAGATATACAGAGAGGGACATGTATCAGATGCCAGACTGGTATTTTCTTTTTGTGAAATCAATTCCACCAAACCTGAGTGATATGGCAGGATTTATAGCTGTCAGATCCTCTGTATACATCCAATATTACATTCTCACACCACTCAGAAGTAGAGAACACAATCACAGCCAATTTTAAAATGCAGTTTTTATGTTTTGGCTTTCCAGTTTTTCAGACATCATTTGATCAAACCACTTGCCCCTTGCTGTCTCTGCACTCGCACCCCAGATTCAGTCAATTAGCTAACTAACAGCCATTTAGAAATTGTGTGTGTGTGTGTGTTTGTGTGTGTGTTAAAATCAGATGGTTTACTCCAGGACGAGGGTCAGGAACTAGTGCCACACACAATGAAACGGTATAAAAATTGCATGCTGTGCATGTTCACATGGTGTCTGATGTCATTTCTTCCAATATTTTTTTCCCTGGGCAACATAAAAATAAAACCCATTGTGCTTTATGCACAATTGCTATAGCCGTCATCAGTGCTTGCAAGCAAACAAGTAGGGCTGTCAATATTAACATGTTAACGCATGTGATTAATCTAGAAATTGTAACGCATTGCAATCATATGATCAAGTTTGATCCTAATGGCCTCCCAAGATTCCAGCGCGGTTACCTGGCTGTTCGTCATAATGGCTCATTTAGCGCGGATATTAAGATGACTGAGGAAACATCACCAGGTGTGCTGAATGACAAGTTTCATTATAAAAAGCTTCTAGATGAAAGTTTAGCTTGAAGGGAAACAGGTAAGAATACAAAAGAATACAGGTAGTCCCCAACTTATGAACATTTGAGTTATTAATTTCCGCAGATACAAACGGACCACGGTTCTACAGTACTTTCAGTTCAATCAGGGAAGTAGCTCACATGTACTGTATTGTACAAAAAATACACACTGCAGTGCACTAGATACCAATATTTACAATTATATGCAATATTTTCAGTGTGTAAGTGAACAAAACAGAGTTCACAGTCTAATACAGTGGAAAACAGCGCTAAGATATTCCCCTTGCGACTTTAAGGCACAACATTTTACTGTGATTCATTTCCTTAGACGTAGTTATAGTTTTTTGGCCACATGATGGCAGTTTGGGGAAAGGCGACAGTGTTTACTCAAGTGGATTGGTCTGCTTTACATTGTATATTCATGTCAAAGGCTCAATTTGTTGAACTTAGGAACAAATCGGACTTATGAACGTGCTCCCGGAACAGAACTCGTTCGTAAGTCAGGGACAACCTGTACAATAAATGTAAGCTGTAGGAGTGGTGGCTCAGACTGCGACTGTGATTAACTAGATTAAAACCTTTTAATCAATTGACAGCTCTTGTTTTATGGTGAATGAAAAGAAAAATAAATATTGCTTGATGTGTTTACCCTGATAAGCTTATCGGGTCCCGAACCAGAAGTACACATAAGCATGATGAGTCTGAAGCTCTTTGTTTGCTATGAGCATGATATTTAGCATGAGAGGTACGCTGTTTCATGTACTTCCTGTACATCAAAAGAACTAGTAATTAACATGTAAGTTATAGAGAGGCATTTATCACAGACTCAAGCTGTTTGTACAGTACTGTATGTATATTCGTCTGAACATGGGCTATAGGAAGTGTTACTATATGGGGAACCAGGAAAAAAACAATAAGGGGGTTGTTTCACGGGCACAGAAGCATTGGAAAGTTCACATCCTGTAATTTAACAAAACCTACAAGTTTGCTACGGAGCATAAAGATCGGACTTTGGAGCAATGCAGTTTTTCTTCCTTGACGGTACAGGTGTATTCCAGGACTCCAGGTGTATTTTTTTTGGAAAAAGTGGTTATGCGAGCATGAGGAATAATTTTCACACGTGAACTACCACATTATGTGCTGTAATCAATGTTAAATGAGGTTGAATTAAATCTTATTTTTTTGATGTGTACTAGTGGCAGTGTACTAGTAATAAGTAAAAATTATATTTTATCATGAAAAATAAAGCATTTGTTTCCTTAAATCTTTAATATTTAACAGGCTGTCAGCTTAGGAATTCTGATCTCAGACTGGAACTGCTTCGCTTCCAAACAGAAAAAAATCCTGTAAGGGTGAACCCCTAGAGGGCGACAAACGCCCCCTCTTGGTTTGTGTGTTATGGTATTTGTTTGTAGTTTAAGTTGTACTACGTTGCCCAGAATGCACCTCGGTCAGGTGATAGAGGACACCTG
>JAQMYI010000015.1:4038960-4056280 GCA_030014275.1 Clariallabes melas
GTGCTTAAAGTTACCATAATCTGTGTGTGTGTGTGTGTGTGTGTGTGTGTGTGTGTGTGTGTGTGTGTGTGTGTGTGTGCGCACGTCTGCCAGAGGTGAAACTGAAAGGTCTCCTGGGCTGAGTGTCAGTGGGAATAAACAGTGTGTGTCCTTAAATCGCAGATGTCCACTCCTCTTTCTCTCTTTCGTCTCTGTCCGTGTGTCTGTTTCTTATTCTCCATGTCTCTCTCTCTCTCTGTTTCTTTTTCTGTCGTTCCATCTCTCTTTGCCTCAGTTATTCAGAGTTTCTCTCCCTCTATCTCAGTGGATATTGCTGCAACAGAATTTATTAAGAAAAAACAAAAACAAAAATAAATATGTATCTATTTGTTTATTTATTTATTTATTTATTTATTTTAATAAATAAAAAAATTATAAAAAAGAAAGGGTTTATTCCTGACTTATTGTTCATCAAATTTTGCCACTAATCCTCTTTAAATTGCATTTTAATTAAAATCTGTAATAAACTCCAGGCTCAGAATACTGTATGTTTATCATCAGTGTGTTTATTTGCCTATAAAATGCTTCCCTGTGCATCAGGCTGCTGAGGATGAACACACACTAGATCCAGCAAGACACAGAGTGCTCTCATCCCTTCATTTTTCTTTTTCTTTATTTTCCCTTCCTCCCTCCACGTTTCACTTGCTGTTTATTTATGCTGTTTACTTACAGCTCTCTGAATAAACACGCTCTATTTAGAAACAAACAGAGATCTGTGTGTGTGTGTGTGTGTGTGTGTGTGTGTGTGTGTGTGTGTGTGGCATGTCTAGGGACTGTCGTGCTCAGTTCCTCTATGTTCCAGTGTCTGTAGTTTATACAGCTGGGTGCAGCCATGCGAAAGGAGGTCAAACGCCGCGCCTCGAGGCTCCCCAACGCCTCCCCTTGCGTCCTGCTGCAGCCACACGTGACTATGGAAGTGCATGCATGCGTAAGTGTGTGTGTGTGCAATTGTGTCTCCATTTGGCACAAACGCCCTCATCAATAACCCCCTTCTGAGAGTCTTATACAGTATATACACACATACTGTATATGTAAATACATACAGGGAGCGTTTGAGTCAAACTGGGACGTTTGATTGTACGGAATAACAGAAAACAGTGATGAGAGTAAAAACTCCCTTTATTTCTCGATATAATCCCCTGTTAGACTAGTGCTTGGATACCATCAAGTTAGAACGTTTTCTCAGTACGCCCTAGCCACTATCGGACTGCCTGCCTCATGCATGCTTCAAACGCTGGCCTCCCAGGAACTCCTTTAATAGCCCATGAGTGTAAGTGGTGTAGGTGAACGATTGTGTATACGGTTCCCACAGACAGATGCGTCTCTTCCACAAGTTGGCGTTAAAACGTGCTATGCTTGAAGTCTTCTGTAAATGTCACTGTTTCACACTTCCATTTATTCAAGTCCTAGTTTGACTTGAACACCTCTTGGATATATGGAATTCTGGATAGGAGCTGTTGATTAATTTTCTATAACAGTAAGTCTGTCAACTCACTCAGGAACTTGTACCGTGAACGCACAGAGTTGAAAAATCTCCAGTGTTTACATCGACCCTAATATTCCATTATGAATCAGAATAAAAATGTACAGTATCATCTAAGTACCTCAATTCCAATCAATATTTAATATCCAATAAAGGGGTCTGATCTTTTAATAATCAGTGCAGCGAGCATATTTTAGCCATGTACTGTATGCTATCCCATGAGCAGGTGATATTAGGTGACTTGCAGAGGTTCCATAAAAGAAATTTTGCTTCCTTTCTAAATGAGTAAAGTCCATAAGAACATTTGGACACTTCGGACTTTCATCAACCGGATCTCTGGCTGAGCAAGGAGCTCTGATTGGCTCATCATTTAACTCATAGTAAAGCATCTACCCGATCTTAGATGAGATCAAATCCTTGTAAGCAATTATAACACAGAAAGCAGGATTTATCAAAAAATAAATAAATAAAAAAGATGAGAAACCTAACCTCAAAGTTGGCGAAAATACTTATGTACTGTATATACTATTCTATATACAAATATATATTTTTAAAAAAAATGCAATTTACCCACATAAAACACATTAAAAGCTGTAATTCCACCAAATACTGATTTCTTAATGTTATTTAGCCGAAGCATTAACACAATTTGTTTACAAATTATTTGCATTTTGTTTTATTTGAGTTATTAAAGCTCTGCAAATACTGCATGATCTTGGGTTATTTTGATGCGTTGTGATGTTGTCATTTCCTTTAAATATACACTCTAAATAACAAAAGTTATACTTCAAATTTAGGAGAAATATTATCAGCAATTCATAAAAAATGAAGCAAAACTATTCATCTCATCAATACATGCACCGGAAAGAAAAAATACATAAGAAATTGATTATTTTTGCAGTGGTCTCTTTTTTTCCAGAGCTGTATGACCTTTTTTTTTTTATTTTTATTTTTTTACATTTTTAGCTCAGGGTAGTTGGTTAAAAAGAAATAAAATTCAGTTCATCATATTGCCTACATTGCACTGAAAAAAGGATGTGTCACTCTATACTGCACAAATCCAAGCCCTATAAAAAAAATATAAATAAATTTTTTAAATGGCTAACATTACGGTCTATGAAGTTATTTGTTTGTTTTCCAATTTTGGATAGGATTGTGTATCAGTTCATTTTTTTGATGTAAAAACAAATGCAACATGTAGCAATGTGCAGCATTACAAAACTTCTAATTTATTAAAATCCACAGATGAAATGATCAAACGTAAAAAAAGAAATCCTTTGGCAACACTGGGAATGTATCTGGTCATGTCAGTGAAGCCTGTTGAATTGAATTGTGGGACAGAAAACGGTATACGCGGGTAACACTGATCTGAGGTATGGAAGCAGATGGACAGTGGCCCTCTCCTCCTATACAATGATGTGTGCTGTTATTATTTATGAGGCCTCTCGGGTTTCCCATTGAACCTGAGTTAAAGGTCTGTCTCTGTAGATATGTGCTCACACAGCGTAGCACGCCGCTGTGTAATGAGACGTAATGAGCCCTAATGAGAGCAGCTGGGATGCTAACAACACGCGCTCTCAAGGGAGATTACAGTCGACTTCATTCACCCAGTTTCCTAGTTCAAATTTAAACAGTCCGTCATTCCATAATATTATTGTTTCTACTGTACGGATCAGTGATGCTGAAGCTACAGGGTTTTTTTGTTCAGCACAAATATTCACTGTAGGAACTTGCTCTATGCCACAGTATTGGTGCTAATTTGATTCTTTTATGTCATACATACAATACAGAAAATGTGAAGCTACTTCTGAAGTTTACATAATACAGAAGTGACCAATCTTGCTTAAAAAGATGATTTTATATGTGCCCGAAAAAAATTTCAGCATTATACTGTCTCACTTTAAATAATAATAATAATTAAAGAATGCAAATTATTAATATTTCTTTGAGTATTGATACTAAAATTAAGCTTTTAGAAGCATATGACCTGTAAAAAAAAATTTAAAGCATTCGGGGCAAAATTAAGGATTAAAAAAATAATAATAATAATCTGTAGTGTCTGTAACCATGCCAAATTCATGTTACAATATCTTAACAATTTTGCATTTTACAGTAGAATAATACACTTTTTCAGGTTCATGTTTTTTCAAGTGAAATCGAAATTGGCCAAGTTTCATCTGAATGACAGTTAAGATCGTTGAAAAATGTAAATTTAAAAAAGTTCCGGCCACCCTGGACATAAAAGGGCATGAAATTGTATTAAGCAAATGTGTTTCTTTTAATCTGATACAAAAAACAAAACATGGTTCGGGACATAAGAAGCATTAAGTATTATGAAAAATGGTGTTATCCTATCCATATGATCCTAATCAATTCACTTTTTCATCTAGGCGCGACACTTTTTAGCACCAGTACCATATTTTGGCTGTGTGTGTGTAATAACTCTATCATTTAATCTGAACTGTCAGTGTGGTTATGAATTCAAATTCAAAAATTCTAAATCTCATGGCTGATTGAGATAAAGTTACTCTAAATTAAAGTTATGTTAGTGTGCTAGTTCGAACACAAGCTAATAGTCCGCCAGGTTCACAAAGTCTCTTTAGTAATTTTATTTATTCCGTCGTTCATGGTTTGTTAATGTTAACTCATGTAAGTAAACAATACTAGTTGTAAAGGAACAGTGGTGTTTTTCAGTGGCTACTTTTCTGTAAGTTTCTGATAGTTTCATCAGTCAAAGAAAGTTAAACAAAACAAACTTCAAGTTAAAGTTAAGTTAGTTAAACAGACATCTTATGCTAATAATACACTGATAATAAATTGTTCCACTTAGGGGAACAATAAAATGTCTGAAAATGTAGCAGATAAGAAAAGACTGGTGTGTGTGTATGTGCGTCTTGGTCTGAGAACAGAACTGATAATTTAATGTAGCCAACCAGTTACAGAGGCTTACAGCAGATTAAATATAAAGTGTTACTTCCTATAAACAAAACTGACTTATAACTTATATTTGTCACGTACACAACCATACACACAGTAAGTGAAATGCTTAAATGACCTACAAGAGGAAAGATGAGATCGAATAACAAGATGGAAAGATTTCCCTGCAAAAATAGAAGAAAAAAATCTTAAAATATAAAAATATACATATACAATTTAAAAAAAAACATAACAGAAAAAGAGTTTTATCTTTTTAAATTTGCTTCGCTTGGCTTTCCAATGAAACAAACATCGGCTCTCGAATGTACATGCAAACTTCTCGGTTGCTTGTATGCTGAAAATGCTTCATACTGTATACTATGATAAATTTCTTGCAAAACTTTTGTTCATAAGGAGAAAACTTGCCGAGGTACCGCTGTATATGGAATGTGCAATATCAAAAGGGTATGAGAATGAAAAAAAAATGGCGTGTAGGTAAAACACGCAGCAGTATTCAGTAGCTAATGTGCATGGTAATTTGTACTGTACAGTAACTGACTCTGGTTGCACAATTCTACAGTGATGTGTGTGTATGTTTTGCGAAGATGTGTGTTTAGGATAAGATTCGGCATGCAACACTGAAATAAATCACAGAGACTCTCCCGAGCTGGAGACATTTTTTTTTTACAACATATACTATATGCATCAGGGCTGAGAGAAAAAGAAGAGAGAGAATCAATTATCATCATATTATGACTCTGATATTATAAAGTACCATTAAAACCACGTCTTTTGATGGTGTCGTCTCACCGACCTCACAAACAAGGAGCAGAAATAATCCGGTACTGTCACAAGCTCTGAAAAGTGTTGTTCCGTTTGCATTTTTCTTTTATCCTGTTAGAAACAAAAAATGCAACCGGTTATAATTCATGTCATCTGACCTAGTTCGGCACTTGGAACTCTTCATGCAGGAGATGTCTGAAACGTCTGTA
Organism: Clariallabes melas; assembly: GCA_030014275.1. NCBI lineage: Eukaryota > Metazoa > Chordata > Actinopteri > Siluriformes > Clariidae > Clariallabes > Clariallabes melas. The sequence goes on from JAQMYI010000015.1 coordinate 4,044,391, forward strand.
GTCTGGTGATTAATGGGAAGGAAAATTCCAAAAATAAAAGATTGTTTTTTAAAAGGGAGTACTTAAAGTTGTGCTTGGAAGTATGTTTTTGCACGAGGTGTGTTCAAGTCAAACCAGGACTTTAATTGTGCAGAATAATAGAACGCAGTTTAGAAAGTAAAACCCCTGCTACACTAATGCACTTATGCTATTTTTCAAAGTGCTTGGATACCATCAAGGTCGAATGGTTTTTTTCAGTATACCGGAGCCATAATCGTATATCTGCGTCAAAACACTCCTTTAACTCACTGCAGATTAGTAATCTTTTGTGCTGGTTGAAGGCAGGGAGCTCTCTCATCTTCCTGAAATGCAGGAGTTTGTGAATGATTGTGTGGACAGTTTCCACAAACAGATGCGTCTCTTCCGCAAGTTGCTGACAAGTTCATTCATTCATAGTCTGTACCGCTGTATCCTGTGTACACGGTCGTGGGGGCCCATCCCAGGAGACTTACTGTGGGGCATAAGGCAGTGTACACCCTGGACAAGGTGCCAATCAATGACATGGCACACACACACACACACACAGTTTGGGCAATTTGGGAACGCCAATTAGTCTAATCTGCATGTCTTTGGACTGTGGGGGGAAACCGGAGTACCCGGATGAAACCCACCAAGTACTGGAGAACATGCAAACTCAGACTCCGAGGCGAGAATCAAACCCTCGACCCTGGAGCTGCAGGGCCACCGTGCTAACTAACTACTACGCCCCCTAGTGATGAGTTGTCCTTTGATTTTCAATGATTTTCATTCATAAGAACATCTGCAACAGGCTCTGAGCCACATCAGCCGGGATCGCCATTCATCGATGTACGGCCAACTAAACTTTTGCACCATTCAAAGTGTCTGAGCTAAGTGTCTTATTATCGTTCTGTGCTTGAAGACGCATCTACACACACATTCTTTTGCTCATCAGATGACAAGTCCAAGCTTCACTTCAATGCCCCTTGTGTCCATTAGGTTTGTTCATTCTTTTTGGGCAGCACGATGGCTCTGTGGTTAGCACTGTCACCTTGTACCTCCAGGATTGGGGGTCTCGTCTCCTCAATCTCACCTCCAGTATGTGTATGTGGAGTTTGCATGTACTCCCCTTGATTTGTGGGTTTCCTCCAGGCTTCCTCCGGAGGAAACATGCCCTGTCAACTGACTGGGGTTTCACCAATAATGTGTGAGCTTTTGTCCTGCGCTCCCTGAGATGAAAAATAAACTACAATTTGCACCTTTTGATTGTACCTTGATTACCTTTGATTTTATATTCACGTACAATTACAGACCAACATTGTATCTGAAAATAACTGACTTGATTAAATATGTTAAAACAGCTGCATTTTCTCGCATTTTCTCTATGGACTGAAAAAAAAAAACATTCTCAACTACAGAAGCAGGTATAAAAGAATAATTTGCTATATGTGAATGTGATTTTCATATAACACGGCGGAATGAATTCTCGTTTTGCATGGGCGTTTTTCAATGAAGGTTGTCACATATTTAGAAATCCTCAGTTGCATTTCGACAATGAACAATCTCATCAGGTTTAATTCATCTTCACTGAGGCGATAAACTGTACATCACGCACAGTTGACCTTATTTAGAGGCACAACTACAAGTAAGAAGATAAATAACTTTCAGGTTTCGGTTCTATAACATTTAAGGAATACTACATGACAGGACATGCTGTTTCGGGAATTTAATCAACAACTGGGGGGATAAGGGTGATGGGAAGCAACCCGCAGTTGTTGGGATTGAAATTATTGTTACCACCTCAAAGTTTCAAATAAGAGTAATTCATACTGAATGTTTTATTCCAGAAATTTACCGTTTATAGCTTGGTTAAATGTTGCAGAGGTAGCATGGTGGCTAAGTGGTTAGCACCGTCGCCTTGCACCTCCAGGGTCTGGGTTCAATTCCTGCCTCAGAGTCTGTGTACATGGAGTTTGGTATGCATGCACCCCCCCCCCTTAGCACTTATGGTACAGCAGCTATAAAGAAATGGTCTAGAGGTCACCTTTTAGAGGAAAACTCTTTTTTTGTTGTTGTTGTTGTTGTTGTTGTTGTTTATGCCTCAGAAAATACAAAAATGGAAAAAGAAAAAAGCAGGGATATTTTTCAGTAATCATTGTGTATTTAAAATTTTATGTTCTGTTTGAGTATAAGTTATGAAGTATGAGCTCAGAGTAGAATATAATAAATAGGAAAATGGAGAGTGGTGGGAGAAGTTAAGTGAGACTTCGCATGAAATACTGTATTATACTGCAATCCGATCCAGTATGGATTCAAAAGGAAGAGGAAGACAAAGCTTCAGATTTTCTGACTTACAGTTTTTAATACTTGTTGCCTTGTCATTCACGATCTTAAAACAGTGTTTATAATCTAATCAAGTCTTTAATGTTATCTAGCAATATATAGCAGAATAAATAGCTGTGGTTATGGAAAACATAAGCACATCATCTGAATCTTTAATGGAGTAAAAGCTGTAGTGCAATCTACAGTACCAGCTGTCACTGATAATAAATTGAAACCAGATTTTGCTAAAAAGTGCCAGTCCAATGGTAAAGTCTAATAAAAGACTTCTTATGTTTGATTATAAGTGTTTGTTTTTTTGGTGTAAATGACTGATAGGACTCCAAAAACAATGTTTATTCTAACAACAATGACATCATCACTAATTGATTGGAAAATTTGCCATATGGGACACATTTCCAACCCAGCATGGAATGCATTCTGTATTAAGCAAGTGAGTCATCCTTGGACTTTAATTCCATTGATGTTAATATTTATTTTTTTTTAAATAGCATTCAAATCTAAAGCTGACAAACCATTTTACTTAATTTTCCAAAACGTAACTGTCTTGGAAATTGTTGCTGCATGGAAAGGAGACGCAACTATGTTTAACAAGAAGAATTAAGAAGTAAAACAACTGTGTGAGTTCAACGAACTGCAGAAAAGGAGCTGACATTATGACCTGTTATATTTAGTTGATATTCTGAGTTAAGTTATGGACTTATGTTTAATATTAAATATGCTCGATATTTATTAAACAGAAAAAAAATCTGTTCAGATGGAAAAAATTTCAAATGTTTTAAAAGTTCTTCAAAAACTATATACGTTTCATAAAGTCTGTGAAATATAAACTAACATATTTTAAACTAATTATAAAGTTAACTGCCTTACTTTAGCTTTTGATCAGAAAAACCACGGATGTTTAGAAGTGCAGATAAAACAGCTTAGAAGCCATGATTTGATTTCCTCTAGTATGTTAAAGTATTTCCTTTTGACCAGAAAGTTGGAGAACAAGTGTGTACAAAACCAATATATTACATTTTCTACTGGCTTAACAGTGGCTTAGAAAAAGTGCAAAATTGAATTAAACAAAAAGTTTAAATAGAGTGTGTTTTTTTTTTTTACCTCTGCACGCTTTTTTTTTCCCATTGTGACTCTGTCATGTTTTTTTGACCTAGAGTAGAAACTTCCAGTCTCGTATTTATTGAATTTAAAAATGGTATTTGATGTTGAGGGTTGGTCGGTCACTGGAGATTCCATGTACATAATCAGTGGTATTCAATACAGGATGGTTAATAAGGTGGCATGGTGGTGTAGTGGTTAGCACTGTCACCTTGTACCTCCATGGCCTGGGTTCAATTCCCACACGGAGTTTGCATGTTCTCCTTGTGCTTGGTGAGTTTCCTCCCACAGTCCAAAGGTATGCAGATTATATTAGTTGGCGTTCCAAAAATGTGAATGAGTGTGTAAACGTTGACCAGAAGTTTTACCATGGCCGTTAAAATGGGAATAAATTCAATGGTCACCATTGGCCTTCACGGTTCTTAGCTGGACTACAAGGGTTCCTAGATGGATGGATGGATGAATAGACACTTAATAAAGACACAAACCTTATTTTGTAGATAATTTAGTCAAGAGGTCCACTTTAAACTGTTTCAGATTGATGCTGACGTTATCCCTGACTACAGTATGATAACACTCTTTACACCAGCTGACCGTTCAGCTGCTCCACTTAAACTCTCCCGCAGTGAAAGAGCAAACCGAGGATAACGCTTCTCCTCTAATCCATCTCACTCTATTGCTTTCTTTCTTTCTTTACTTATTTATTACTTTTTATCCCTCCATCAGTGTTTTCTACAGGAAGTGCACATCTAACTGCATGTATTGATTAATAAATGGACTTCAAATGGTATCAGGAACACAGTAAAGCGGCACCGGCTTATTAGGGTTTTATATCCTGACATGTATACGTGAGTACAATAAAAAAATAAAATAAAATCCAGGTTGATTGAAACATGAGCTTCAGGATTCGTTGACTTGTTTGTCTGCTTTTACTGTTAACGGCTACTTTAAATTGTTCCAAGGGTTTTGTGTGTGTGTGTGTGTGTGTGGAGTGCACGCACACGGTGCTGTTTATTAGCCTGGCCTTCAATCAAGGATGTATTCCTGCTTTATGTCCAGTTTTTTTATGGGATTGGCTCTGGATCTACAGGTGACCGTGACCTGCATAAAGCATGTAGGAGCCTTACCCAAAATTTTATCCCAAGCCATTATGATCTTGAGATGTTATGCAATCCAAAGTATATTTATTTTTCTAACCTGTTGAAGGGTTTCATCTAACCGATGAGTGTCTACACTTTTTCCTGTGCTCCATTTTCATGTTTTCTCTTTTTTTATAAGATAATAAATGATGAACCTATTGACTACCCGATACTTGACCTTCAAGTGAAGAAAGGCTTGTTGTGCTTGGATCAGGACGTACAGTTTATGCATTAAAAACATAACGAATAAATAGAAACCTGTAGAATAATGACCGAGAAGGGTTTTAACTCATGATTGAGTCACTATAAATTTTCCTGTACTCCATAAAAATAAAAGTATTACTATATCATGTTGTTTTATTACTCTTTATTATACTTATACTTGAAATGGGTGCATTTTTGTAGCACAGACCCTTGCACACCAAATTGTTTATATGCGTCTCCATTAGTTAATGATGGTTTGCGAAGTCCTTAATCCGTTTAAGATCCTGTTAAACTCTCTGACTCATGTGTGTGTGTCAATGTTGTTATAGTAGCATCTTATTTATTTAAGAAGTGATTACCAAAAGGCCCCGAGGCATGTGGAACACTAAAACCCTTTATAGCAGTTTGCAATCTTGTTTACTTAAAGTGCGTGTATGTATTATTGAGCACGTGCTAAGAGGTGTTAAAATAGTCCGTAGTATGTGTTAGGATTACACCGAACAACAGTTTATATCTGTACTCAAGTCTCGCCAAAACCTTTTTTGTTAGGGGTTATGCTCATTTTATTGCCATAACCACTGATTATTATGATGATTGAAAGTTAATGGTTCGGACAGCTGTGTTACAGCTGCACAAACAGTGATCGAAGTGTACATATACTCATTTTTGAAGTCTGGACTAAAGTTTGTGTGTGCACGCATGTGTGCCATTGTTTGTGCAGCTGGAGTGCACCTGTAAAGTAAAAAAAAAAAAAAAAAAAACGATGTTAGTCATCATAGGAATCATCATTTCCGTTTGGATTTATAGCATCGTTCTTCCAAATGGGTTATAGAGAGTTTCCATTTATTAGCTGGCTCTTTGCTTTTACATGACAACTACTTAACCAAACTGGAAGATGTCGAACACATGTTACCACTGACACGTTATATTATCATTATTTTCTACTTAATTCTGACTTTTTATAGCATTTTTGCTTTCTTAAAAAAGGAATAAGAAAAAGGTGTAGAGTAAATGTAGTGTACGGAATAGCAAATGCTTGTGGGGTCACAAAAGTGTGTTTCTTTTTGTTTAATAAGACCATTCCTATAGAATTTGATCTCTTTTTCTTTATGCCACATCACACACAATGTGCAAAAAAGAAATAGCTCCATTATTTAATTATGTTTGAACAGTGTGCAGACAGTAGAAGGTCATTTTTAAAGTAGCAGATGTGATGCTGAAAGATGGTAAACTCGTTGATGTCAGACGAGGTGGCGTTTCGCCGAACAGTGATGAGATACTGTAACGAGAACATCGTTGAATGTCAAGGTTGATCTGGAAAAAGCGTCAGCATAAGGCTCAAGGCCCTTTCCTCCCACATTACTTCTGCTCTTACAGTATGTGCAATTCAATTTGATTAGATAATTGCAAACATGATCATGTTAAATCTGCTGATAAGCCTAGAACGGTGGGTTTAGAACATTGAAAAACTTCAGCTAAGGAGTTCTAGCGCAGGAATTTTAACCAAGGAACCAAGCTAGTCGAGTAATTTACAGTACATCTCAAAACTTCAACTCTGGAAATTTTTGATAAGAAACTGTTTGGAAATAGATCAGAACTATCATTTCAGTTATTGGAACTTGGCCGAATAACTTCAGCTAAAAAACTACGGCTATGAAAATTCAACTTAGGAACTTAACAATCTTAAGCCAGGAACTTTAGTTGAAGAGCTTCAAATCAGGAATTATAGCTGAGAATTTTAACTTTAACACCAAAACATTAAAGCAGGAAATGTACCTGGAAATTTTTTAATCAAGAACCATAAGTCCTATAAATTTAATCAAGGGCCTTTAATTTTGGAGATTTTGCCAAAATATTTACAACATTGCTCTTTATCCTACGTAGAAAAAGTAGGTCACAAAATATCAATGATGAATCTTAGCCAAGGACCTTAGGCATAAGAAACCTAAACCAGGAACTTTTGTTGAGGAGCTTTAACTCAGTAATTTACACCGCAAAATTTTAGCTAAGGTGCATGAGATCAGGAGATGCAACTGACATATTTCTTCTGTGAAACCTTTAATTCAGGAATTTCAGTTTAGAAATTTCAGCTGAGAATTTTCAGCCAAGGAACTTAAGCCCAAAAACTTTAGTTCAGATAAGTTCTGTCAGAAATTAAGAAGGACTTAAGCCTAAGACCTTTAACTGAGGAGCTTTTGTCCAGTACTTTACAACATAGAACTTTATTCTAGAAACTGTAGGTCACAAACTATAGACATTTCAGCTAATTTAAAAACATAACCCCTTGAGCTTAAGCTCAGAAACTGTAGCAGAAATTATACAGAGGAAATTTAACAAAGGGACTTAAGGAAAACTTAGCCCAAGGACTTCAGTTACAGTATATTAGACATACACGAATCAGCCGTAACATTAACATCTTAATATTATCAATTATACACCAGTAAACTGGTAGCAGCATCATAGTTACCCAAAGCTCACCCATGCCCACAGGGGAACCTTCACAATACCGGTCTTATGAATTTATGTCTCAATTTATGGCGCTTTACCAGTTGGAAGTTATACAAATGTAATGTCAATACCATACTGTATGATACAGTATCAACATAACATATCTTTTCAACCTAGATTACTCTGTTTATACTCTGTATATATCTTGTTTCCTGTCTGTTTATCCCAGAAGAGGGTTGGAATAAGCTCCACAAGCTGCTACTATGTGCTTCAGTGTTTTGTTAATGTAAAAATTTCATCTGTATTATCCCAGCAGACTAATGAAGTACAGTATCATGACAGCCCTTTTCCATATCATGTAGAACAGTTCATATTACCAAGGCAGTACACTGTTATTTTTGAGGTTCACTGGTCATTAATTTACTATTGGACTCTCGAGGAAGGAGAATCATAATTACATTTCCACACACATACAGTACTGATGCTTTAACATGCCAGCACTGTGCGCTTCCAGCCATGTTTATTTGGGAATATTTAAACATTCTGCAAGATATCCTAGAATTCTCTATGTCTATGCTCTGAAGAATGGCTTTAAGATCCCTAGGACGGTCCCTGGATCCTCATACCTCATATTGCATCACTGTAGTTCTAGTATCCTCATTGTACTTATGGGATTCTCCTTGTGGTTTTAGGGTCCACGGTGCAGGTTTTGGTTCGACAGTCTGGTCCGATAATCTTTACTGGGTCTAGGATTATTGGAACATTTCTAGAATTTCTAGAAGTTCTTGAATCCTCAGTGTCATTTTAGGAACCTCCGTGCAGTTCCTATACCCTTACTGTGGTTCACTTGGTGCTCCTTGGGATCCTCAGTGAACTTCTTGGATCCTTAATGTGAATTTAGAATCCTCAGTTCAGTTTTGAGATGTTTACTGTGGATCAAGGATTCTTAGTGTAGTTCTCAGATCCTCAATGCACTTCTGGGATCCCATTGTGGTACTAGGATCCTAGGTGCAGTTTAAGGATCCTCTTTCATTTGAAATTCTAGGATTCTCAGCCCAGGTGTAAGTTGATTAGTGTGGTCTCTGGATCCATTTTTGCAGTTCTAGGTTTTTCGGAGCAGTTATTTGATCCTCAGTGTGGTTATAGGCCTCTCTGTGTAGTTCAAGGTCATTTGAATCAATTCCAGGATCCTCAGTGGATTTCTAGAATATGCAATGATCCTTGGTGCAGTTATACAGTAGGATGTTTGGTGCGGTCTTTGGATCCTCAGTCAAATAAAAGGTTTGTTGGCGCATTTCAGTTCTGATTGTGTGAGATCAGTTTCTCATTGCAGTTTTAGAATTTTCAGTGCAGTTGTAGGATCCTCAGTGCAATTCTGAGATCCTTAAAGTGGTTCTAAGATCCTGGGAAGAACCTTGGTGTGGTCTTCAGATCCTCAATAAAGTTATAGACTTCTTAGTACAGTTCTAGGATCCTTAATGCAATTATAGCCTTCTCAGTTGTGTTTTAGAATCCTCAGCTAATTTTCTATAGGTGTTTGTGGTTTTTAGAACCCTTCTAATGGTTCTAGTATTCCTAGGATGGTACCTAGGGTGTATGGTTCCAGATTTTGCACTGTGGTGTTAGTATGCCTATTATGGTTCTCCATGTAGTTCTTTAATCTTTACTGTAGATCTAGGATTGTATTTGATCTATTGCATGACTGAGATGATCAGGATCATTTCAACTGTGAGAAAACCAAAGATTTTTGTAGATATTGAAATGTTACATTTTCATTTGATTACATTTTGATTACTTCGTAGATTCCAGAAGATTTTAAAATGGGAAAAGTAAAAAAGGAGTGTTCCCATAACCTTATCATGGCAATGATCTCATTTCTGTCAATTTTCACAATTAGAAATGTCTTACTGTGTTTATTTTTTCAGGCAGATGTTTTGAAATATCAGTAACATACTGTAGTGCTGTATTTGTCAAGTGAAAATGATTACACGTTAGGGACATTGAATTACAGTGCTAACGATAAGCTTTGTCCACCATCCTCCATCTGCTTTCACAGTTAGACATCTCAATGATCTTAGCAGCCGACCATCCAGGAAATCCTCAGTTGTCGTCTGCTTTTCCCCTGTACCTTGTAAATACAGATTATTTTGTTCATTCTCTACACAAATCATCCAAACACAAAAACATATGATTTTTTTTTATGAATAATTGAATTTGTACTTTTACATCTTTGCTTTTTACTGGACAAAACTATAATAGATTATTTTAGTGCCATTGCCTCATTAAATAACAGTGTCATTTGCTTCATTAAATAATAATAATAATAATAATAATAATAATAATAATAATAATATGATTTCCTGCAGTTTTCAGCTGTAAAGCTACACACTTAATATTCTTTAGGTCCACCTTGTACCACCAAAACAGCCTTGACTCATTGAGGCATGATCTCCACAAGATCTCTGAATGTGTGCTGTGGTATCTGGCACCAAGATGTCAGCAACAGATCTTTTAAGTCATGTAAGTTGTGAGGTGGGGCCTCCAAGGGTTGCACTGCATGAGTTGCATAATCAGATTGAACAGATCTGTGGAATTTGGAGACCAAACACTCCAAACTCTTTGTCATGTTCCTCAAACCGTTCCCAAACAATGTTTGCAGTGTTGCAGAGCACATTATCTTGCTGAAAGTGGCCACTGCAGTTAGAGAATACTGTTGCCATGAAGGGGTATACTTGGTCTGCAACAATTTTTTAAGTACAGTAGGTTACACATATCAAAATAACCCACACATGAATAACAGGCCGCATGGTTTCCCAACAGATAATTGCCCAAAGCATCACACCTCTTCTGCCGGCTTGCCTTCTTTCCATAGTGCCATATCCTAGTGCCATCTTTCTCCCAGGTTTGTGATGTAACACGCACCCAACCATCCACAGGATGTAGAAGAAAACATGATTTATCAGTCCAGGCCACCTTCTTATGTAGCTTCATGGTTCCATACTGATGCTCACATGACCATTGTAGGAGCTTTCAGTGGTGGACAGGGGTCAGCATGACCGATCTGTGGCTATGCAGCCTCAATACACATTGTGTCTTCATAGATCTTTCTATTACAGCCAGCTTTAACTTTTTCAGCTATTTTTGCCACAGTAGATCTCTTGGACGCCCATAATCCTTTCATCACTTCACAGCATGTCCCTCCTTGGACCACTTTTCGTAGACAGTTACCACTGCATCCCAGAAACACCACACAAGACCTGCTGTTTTGGAGTTTTGGAGTTGCTCTGATCCAGTCGTGTAGACACAAATCACTATTTGGTCCTTTTCAGAGTGACTCAGGTTCTTCATCATGCTCATTTTTCCTGCTTCCAACACATTAATTTCGAGAACTGATTGTTTACATATTGCCTAATATATCTCAACCCCCTTTGCAGGTACAATTGGAATAAGATAATCAACTTTTTACACTTGTTATGGCTGATTGGTGTATGTATAGTTCAGAAAACTACAGACTTTTTCTGATATTTCTGATATCTGATATTTTTCTATCATTTTTTTTTACCATGTATCTCAAGTTAGCATTTACAATTTATCCAAAATTTAAAAAAAAAAAAATAAATAAAAAAAAAGAGAGAGAGAGAGAGAGAGAGAACAGGAGCAACACAGACTAAACTGATTAGACTTGTTTCACTATGGCACAGAGCTATGCAAAAAATTGATCATATCATGATATTCTCAGTTTGAGGAAATTATACTAAACTAGCAAGGTTTTCAACATCTTTTGGCAGACGAACATTTTTTTTCTGCTACATTTATTAAACTTGGCACAACATGACGTTTGCACACATTTAGCTATGACAATATTAAAAGAAAATAAACATTTCCATGTCAACTGAGTCATTTTTCCCGTAGCCCTTAAAACTTTTGTTTTGCTCAATACTTTAGGATGGCTCAGGATTATTATACAGTCTGGAGAGACATATCCATTTTTCAGCACAACCTTGACAATATGATGAACTGAATTTAATTCATTTTTATCCAACTATACAAACATGACTGAGCAAAAGATTTTAAAAAATGGGTCACATAGGCAAAAAATAGTAAAGATAGACATGATTGTGTGTTTTTCTGGTTGTTTTCAGTAGTTTCAATGACCAAAATAATAATAATAAAAATAATAATTTTATATTGATATTATTAATAAATGAAATCATCACTTAAAAACTGCATTTTGGATTTACTCTCGTTATTTTTCTGTTATATTAAATTGATTATCCGAATCATTAAAGTGTGACAAATATGCAAAAAAGCATGTTTTAAAATAATTTTAAAAATAGTTTTTCACTGCACTGTATTTATTCTTTCTTAAAATTGAGTTGGCAGAAAAAAGGCAGAAAGAGCTCCACTTTGGCCAACACTTGATCTGTTGTGCCACTGGGATAATGTACCTGAGTAACTGTAATGGATACTCTAGCTATTAAAAGAGCAAGCCTATTAAAAAAAAGCATCAGCACCAAAATTAAATGCTAGCTAAATGCTGGACTAAATCAGCTTTTTAATATGTAATTTAATCAGAATTTTATTTTTATATATATATATATATATATATATATATATATATTAGTGGTGGGCCGTTATCGGCGTTAACGTGCTGCGTTAAC
>JAQMYI010000015.1:4056380-4067875 GCA_030014275.1 Clariallabes melas
ATATATATATATATATATATATATATATATATATATATATAATCTACAATGCCACTCCTACAACAGGTATTAATATTTTATTTCTGTCATGATTTGTTAGGACAAAGCCCAGTCGTGCCACAGAGGCACTGATTTTAATACTTTTGTTTTTGGACACTTGTATTCAGCAAGAAAATTCAGGAAGGGCAAAGGAAGGGTAACTGTGTTTTAACATGGCCTGTGACATCTATTATCTGCAAGCATGCACAAACATGCCAGATGTTCATTTGAAGTCAAGTGCACTTGATTTATGGATTGTTTTAAACTTTTCCACAGTCTGTGCACTTTCTTTACTCAGAGGGCTTCCAGAGAAGGCTGGCTTCTAGGAGCTAAGCCCATGATCACTTTCTAATGAAGTTAAGTGTTTGTCTTGAGGCCACAATCTGCAGTGCAATATCTAAATGACTGTTGATCCATTAAGACAATGTTTTCCATTTTTTACTGTAAAATGTGCAACACAAATCCACTGCGTTCACTCTATATTTAGATAGTTGGGTACATTAGAGTTATTTTTAGTTCTGTGGTATAGCAGGTCTAGCGGCATAGCAGGTTTAGTAGAAAATAGAAAAGTCGCAGGTAGCGGTCGCAGGTGGAAGGATGTACTGATTAGAATATCATGCCACACCCACCTGGAACAGATTTCAGATTGGTCGTTTGGTCTGGTCCTTTATCTGTTGTTTACTTTTATTGCAAATTATTATTATTTTTTTTTTTTTATCAGAAATTTGACATCATACTGCAAAATATGACACGTAAATAAATAAGAAGCATAGATAGATAGATAGATAGATAGATAGATAGATAGATAGATAGATAGATAGATAGATAGATTTTGATGCAAATCTATACAGGAATGAAACTTGCGTTTCTGTTAATGTTCATGTTTAGCTTTTTTTTTGTTGTTTTTGTTTTTTTACTCTTTTACATTAACTTTTAATAAAACAACAACACAAACATTATAATCAAACCAATCATATAATAAATCTAAATTAATGTATTACCTTTAACAGTTCATCATATTCTAACAATAAGCCTTTTTGTTTTTTGTTGGGTTTTTTTGCTTGACTGCACCTTAGCCAAACCAATAGTCGAAAGAAAACTACTGCTTTTTTATTTATTTATTTTTAAAAAGATACATTTAAGGCAGTCAACAAGTTAATAGCATATACTTTAACCATCTTTAATATGACAAATTAATTTTCTTTTATTAATAAACCTCAGCATGTTTTACGAGCATGTTTTTGATTAAGCCACACCCTTCAGCATGTTAAAAAAAGATATAGTATACAGTTAGTTCCAATATTTTACTTTTTGCAGATTGTTCAGTTTAATACTTTAAACAGTAATTTTTTGGGGAAAAACAATTCTGATGCTAATTCCAGAATTTCTCTGAGAAATCGCCAAAAAACTGACTTTGAAAACATGATTATTATTTTTTTGGCTTACATCGTGTTGGCTCTGCATGCAGTCTGTCATATAACAGTATTCAGCAACCAATAAATATTTTGCAAGATTACAGAAACTTTTTAGTTGCTAGAACAATTGCCTTAACCATATAAATTTATTATACATACTGTATATAAACCCTATTAAATCACTTTATTAGGAGCACCCGTACTGTACACACTTTTTATTTATGTGGTTTCTAATCAGCCAATCATGTGGCAGCAGCAGAATTCATATAATAAACATGCAGATACAGGACAAAAGCTTTAGTTAATGTTCACATCAATGTGATTTCTGTGACTTTAACCATGATATGGTTGTTGGTGTCATATGGGTCGGTTTGAGTATTTTGGAAAAGGCTGATCGCGTGGAATTTTCATTACCATTACAATTACCATTACATCTACATTTAGGCATTACCTAAATGGTTGGTCTTATCTGGACCAACTTACAATTAAATCGAATTAAGCAAATTACATGGAATGGTGTTACAAAACATCTTGTTGATGAGAGAGACCAGAGCGGAATCAGAATCAGAATAGTGCAAGCTGACAGGAATGATATACTGTAGTAACTTACAGTAAGTCAACTGTCCAGTTTGGGTAAGAAAAGGTCGGATTGGGTGATCTCTGTGAAGAATACAGCATAAGCAGTATATAAGTATCTAAGTTTACATATGAACATGATTGACAGTATTTTAAGATATCCATAATACATGAAAATTACTAAAATTTGCAGTGCTGTATGACATATCCAAAATGTGTAATAAACCAATAAGGCATGATAGGACATGTATTATGGTATTTGCATCATGATTAATGGTAAACTCTTCCACCGCATGAAGTTGTCTTTTAACACTATGTTTTGTTTTCTAAGTACATAATACATTAAACATTAGTGTATTCCATGGGCAGTACAAAGTCTTTATTGGTCTAATATCTGGCGCAATTACACAATGATTCCACAGTGGTTTAGAACATGGCGCAGAAAATCATATTTTTAACAGCTAAACTATTTTTAAACTTCATTTTTCTTGTTGCTAATATACAGCATATCAACACTAAATACATCCCAATTGTACTGTACATCCACATCCAGATTTCTGTAAAGCTGCTTTTGCAACCAAGTGCTATACAAATAAATTGAATTGAATCCGAGTCAATGGAAACATTTAGCTTTTGGAATTATGTATAATCATGTGTAATCATATATAATTACGGTTCTCCTAGGGATTTGTGTTCCTATGGTTATTTACAATAGTTCATTCAGTTCATTTCAGTTTGTTTTCCGGCTCTTCACACTATAGCACCTCAGTGTTCCTTCACCCATCCATCTGACAGAGTCTCTCTCTCTCTCTCTTTACAATATCGACTGATTAGAAGGACCTGTTTCTCATTACCATGAGTACTAGAATATAAATATCCGTTCCAAACGTGATCTGCTCGATTTCCTGTTGCTGTTGTTTCCTGACATTTTGTCTGATCTGATTATTGGTTCTGACTCAAGCATGTTAGATTGTTTGCTATTCTATTCCCTGTACCACTCTATTCTAACACTCGGTACTTTGGGCGCTAGGAGCTGCTCAAGGTCAGTGGTTAAGGGTAAGGTGGTAATGATTAGCAGGTCATGGGTTCAAATGGTGGGACTAACAGAAAACTGGTACAGGGTGTTCGAGAAAGGGTGGTATTGTTTGTTTTTTTTAGGCTTGTAACCACTCAGCCCTAATGCTTTGATTGGACTCATATCTTCGAGTGAAATTATCGTAAGCTATTTGTTAGTCTTGTCATTAGTCTGTCTGTTTAAAAGATTCGTTTCCGTTCCTGTTGTTTTTTTGGCTCAAGGTACCAATTAGGAACGCGTAGAAAGGTTTATTGATGTGTTGAACTCTTGTTGTAAAGGCTACAGTTCCAATTCTCTAGCACTCTGGCATCGAAGTTCTTTCAAGGTTATTCAGCAAATTTTGACATTTATTTTCAATCAGAAGGTTATTTGCTACGTCTTTTTTTTTTTTTCTTTCATTTTATGGTCAAGCATTATGTTTCACAACACCAATTAATGTTAATGTTTTAACATTAATGTTTTTAATGGTTGTTGGAAAGACAAGTACTGTACAGTATGTCCAAAAACCAGAGAACCTGAAGACATAGAGCAAAGTTGAAATATATAGTACAGTAACTCTCCTGACATACTACGTTAAAATAAAGACTACTGTACTTACGAATAAGATTCTCATCTTACTTCTCATGTAAGGAGACAACACCCAAATCTCATAGCTCCAATCCCCTCGCTGGGAAGTATCCGTGTACTTATTTTAGTTTCATTAATTTCTATCAATCAAGTTAATAGTTAACTACCTTTCTGTATGTTATTACTTTACATATTAGCTTGATCAGTTTCCAGGCAACTAAAAAACAACATGAACTAGTCATTTCGAGATTCGTTAATCCAGGGCCATAACATTCTTTAATCAAAACATATCAAACATAAAAGCTTCTTTTTTTTCTCTACTCTTGTGTTATAATGTGATTACACCCATAAAATCCAGTCTTTCAATCCAGTCTTTTTAACGCACTTCAAAAGTGCATTAAAAACATATCCTAACTCTGTTGAACAGACACTTTCAACGCTGACAAGCTGTCATAATCAATAAACCTCCAGATGGAGCGTGGACCGGTTTGAATTGTTGTTGCAAAAGCTGCAGTTCACCTTTGAACTTCAGTACACCATATTACAATCCCCTCGAGATTAAGTTCTTTCATTCGGTCACTCGTCGAGAGTCATTGTGCAAGTTCAAACATATCGTTATCCGGCAAATCCTATCATGCTGAATTTCAAAGAGACGTTCATCACCAATCATTCAAAGGGAACGCCAGGGAGTTCTAGTTTTCTGTCATTCAACATGTCTTTAGCTCATTTTCAACGTACATTTTTAACGTACATCAAAGTTTGCCTACAGGCTCGAAACTGCTACGAGTGATCTCTGGCCAAGTGTAAAGGGTTTGTTCGATTGTGCTGTTTATATTACTAAAATCTACAGTACCTAGGTCTTAAAATGAATGGACATCAAAGTCAGCTCCATCAGTCGAATCATAAGTTAGCGGTTAGTGTCGATTCTAACACTAACGAGGTTGTGACAGAATGGTATCACCACTCTCTTGATACTTCACTAAAGAAAGAATGGAAGAGGGAAAAAAAACTCAAACAAGTTTAGATAGCAGCCCACAATTCATAACGAATTACCTAAACAAGACCAGAATGACAATATGATCACTGACTTGAGTTGTCTGAATGGGGAACATTTTTTTGTTTTGTTTTTTTAACAGAATGCCCTAAAAAGTTTTCTGACATTCTTGGATATTACAATTTCATGTCAACACGGATGTTTCAGCATAGGGTCAGTGGTGGTTCAGGTGTTTGAGGCTTTGGGTCGGGAAGAGCAGATGATCAGATGGTCTGGGAAACCACGGCCAGGTTGCCACCACTGGGTCCTTGGGCAAGACCCATACCCCTACACCCATTACAATCTAGCCCCTGCACCAGTGCCAGTTCAAAGCTTGGTTAAAAAAATGGAAAGTTGCAACAGGAAGGGCATCTGGAGAAAAAAGACCTGTGGCAGACCCCTAGGTCTGTAACTCACAAATGAAGAAAAAGTAGTGAGATATGTTCCAAAAGGTTCTGGGTTCTGGTTTATGATTTTTTTTTTATTGTTTCTCATAAACCATACCATGTTAAGCTTATATAATTTGGTGCTTATCCGCTACTATCCATTGTAAATAGCCGTCATGGAAAATCCATTAATCAGAGATGTGCTTCTGACTTGGCATTTACCCAAACGTCTTGATGCGCACCGCTCAGAAGCATTGCTTATTGTAAAATAGTTTCATTCTGGTATTGTCATTTAAGTATCCAAATACATTTATCTTACTATTAGAACGTCGTGAATGACAGCAATTTAATTTTTCCATGAGTCTTCCTTCTAAAACTTTGTAGCAATATAATAAAGGCATTAGGGATTAGTCAACCTCTGAAATACTTTATACTGTATGTACAGTAAAAGAGGACTATAAAGATGTGTGCCATGTAACTACAGTAATCTAAACTACAAGAAGAAAGATTTGATCTTTAGGTTAAATATTGTCTATAGCAAATTTCCAGGTCCAGCTTATAAATATTAATTGTCAATGCTATTACTACAGTAGCATTAACTAGAATTCCGATCTACAAATGGATTAAACGAAGGTCCAAACTGTTATATTTTGCCTGAATTCACCCATTTAATGTTTATAAAAACCAATTTGGTTTTTGGTTTTTGGTTTTCCAACTTCTCCGTTTGGCCCATCTCATTCCTTCCTGCAAGGAAATTAATTTCTGCTGCTATTTGCAATAAACTAAATCCTATACATAATGGTTTAAAGTACTTTGATGGAATGAGGTCATGGAATCTGATTAACTTTCAGTTTTTGGGAATCCACTGCGGTAACATGAATTGTTGTTTATTATGACGCCACTCATGATGTCCATACTTCTTGTTTGTACCTCAGTGTTCTTGGCCCTGTTTTACTGGAGACTTCTTTACGGGTATAATAGATGGTCCAAAGCTATCGTCATCATACTGTAGGCTGTTCCAAATGTATTTTTCATTTATTTGTGCTGGCAAATAACCCAGTGGTGCAACAAGTAAAATTAATTTTTTTTGCATCTGCATTTCTTTATCAACTATGGTTTTCCATGGGATCTCAGAGTGTTGAATACAGTTCACATATCACATCTATTATGAGCTTTTAGAATAAACAGCACAAACGAAACTGGAAATTTTGTCAGATTTTCACAGTAAGTTAACTTTAGAAACATGGAACCCATTTTAACTTATAATTGCAAGGGTTTTCTGAAGTGTGCTATTAAAATACACAAAAAAACCAAGGCTGTAATGTTAAAAATGTAAAGGTACTGCAACTATGCAACACAATTTCCCTTTATTCATCTCTTTAATACTAGTCGAGATTCTTACTAGCTGGCATTTGCTCACCTGTGGTCCATAGTGGTTTTAAACACAATGAACAAGAGATAAGTATGAACAATAAATCTATCAAATTAGTGGTTAGAAGTTTTGTCGTGCCTTTTCCACTGGTCATCTGTTTTTCTTCTTTCTTTCTGTTTTTCTGTTTTAGCTTTCCACTTTGAATCCAACATCATCTTACTTTGTGGTCAGTCATAAGCGTCCTTGCCTTCCTGTTGTTTTCTGCTAGATGCTCAAATAGGTTATTTCTTATTTGTTATTGGTTATTTTTTTAATTATGAGTGCGATGGGGTGTTCAAGTCAAACCAAGACTTGTGATGAAAATAGTCATGAATGTACAGTAGGAGTAAAACTGATTGACATTTACAGAAGCGCAGTACGGTGGTGAGGCAGAAAAAAAAAGCATTTTAAAGAAGTACGAATACAGTATCTATGAATGACAGTCCTGCACAAGGCGGCTTAAAACTCAATGAAGTCGTACCCGTAAAAATCAAGCATGTGGAATGCCTGATCCTTAAATATTGACAGCTAATCTGTGGGTGGGAACTTCGCACACAATCATTCAAAAGCATCACCCGCGCATGTTACAGGAACTCGTCATACAGTCCTGACCTCACTCCAAGCCAGTGCCTGGGAGGCCAGCGTTTCGGATGTAATAGCAGGCAGTCTGATCATGGCTCCGGCATACTGAGAAAACTTTCTACCTTGATGGTGTCCAAGCTCTAGTGAAGTTTTTACATAAACTTAACTGTTTTCTGTTATTCGACACAATCAAAAGTCCTGCATTTACAGTAAATAACTATACAATATATTCACAGTAAAGTAATATAGTTCAATATAATTACTGATAATTTCAGGTAGCTCTTTACAGTATATACTGTACATAGGTTGTATTATTATCAGTAAAATATTTTAGTATAAAATACAGCATAATCCAGTATATTTGCTCATTTGGCCAATTTAGGATACAGCAGCTCTGGGATGTGAACACACAACCTTCTGTCCTGTCACTCAAAGCGTTAACCACTAAGGCACCAAAGCAAATAAAGTTGCACTGTAACAGGAAGCAAACCCTGACCCTGGAGGTGCAAAGCGACGGTGCGCCACCGTGCCACATCTTTTCTAGATCATTTACAGAACAATGTAAAAAAGTAAAACATTACTAGCAAAAAATTGTATTGCTGTTAAATAAATACTATAAATTTACAGCAATTTGTACATTGGCGATGATGTTTGTTTCATTCCTCAATATTGTCCTAAAAGTTAAAATATTAAAAAGCATACATTTATGAAAACTTGGAATACTGTTTCCTAAAATTTTAATTCGCATGTTATGTGAATATAGCCTGCAGCTTTATAGCCATGTCAATTTTTTTTATCACCCATTTAATAGCTGATTAGAGAGATTGTTTTGTGAATTGACTTTCTTTTCATTTTCCTTATAATGGCCATCAAATTGTTTTCCAATGCAAGAATCAGCATCTGCTTGTCAAATCAGTGATGTATATCCGGACAGGACTGACGGTATCAGCCCACCCTTGAGTTATTTAACGATTAAAGTATTTGTTCTCAAGGCTGAAGAGAACGAGGTGAGTCCAGACGGAAATAAAATCACAGAACATTACCTGTAAGGGACAGCGGTAACCCACGTACAACAGTTCACATCACAGTCCCGTTGTGATTTCTGGACTACATCTGCATTAACGTTTGAACATATATTAACTTGTCATCAGTCATTCTGTGTTACACAGATATTATGTTCAGGTCACCATAATCACTATGGAATAATGGCTCTGTGTATTGACTGTAATGTGTGTTTAGAATAACACATGTTCTTAATAATGGCTTTGACCTCAGTATAACCACAAGGAGGATTTTATAGACCACAGACAGCGAGAGCGAGAGAAACAGCGAGAGAGGGAGAGAATTCAGGCTGAATTGAGAGCTGGAGTAACATTTATTATTTATGAAGCGATAATCCTTGGTTTGGAGATGTTTTAAATATTAATTTTAGTATATTGAATGATGTATATTCCAGTTCAGTTTATCAGATCAAAGACGTGCCATTTGGCATTTGTGTAAGCATGATAATTAAATAAATGTGGTTTGACATGGAATGCAAAACATTATTACTAGAAATTTACACACCTGGCAGGATATCCTGCGGTTTGGTTAAAAACCGCAGCAAATCAATATAAAACCACATTTTTCATGTTAATACTGAGCTTTTATGGCATTTCCAAAACACTGAGCCTCACATTTCGCAACAATCATCAATGGGATATCATTAACAAGAGTGTATTTTACTGTGTGTAGAATAAAAGACGTGCTTTTTTCTTTGCAGTGAATTTTGCAATTCCTGTTAGAAGAGTAACCTCAAATACCTAGAAATGTAAAACAAATGCTTTTATTTTGCATTGTTTTCTAATTTTATGCAACATTGTATTATTGACAACAATTTAAGTAAATTTACTGTAGATAAATCTCAGAGTTTTTAGTATTTAGCACGTCTTCTATTTGTGTTAATGACAGCAACCGCTTGAGCTTCACAAACTTCACAAGTTGGTGCAAAAACTTATGATCCGTTTTAGATCAAATCCATCAATGTGTCATCGGAATATGTACTTCAGTAGAAGAGACTGGATATGAGGAAAATCTGCTCTTTTGCACAAATCAGTTAACATGGTCAAGATCAGTCTGTAAAAAGTGATTTCTTAGTAGTGAAAATATCTTAAATCTGGTAAATCTTAAATCTGAATTTAAGATTAAAATAAATCAAGTAGAAGATTATTAAGCCCTAAGTCTAGACAAATGTTCTAAATTTTAAGCATAAATTTCTTTTCTTGGCAGATGATTAAATTAAATGCTTAATAACTAGCAAATGTTTAATAACTAGCAAAATTATCTGGAAATAGACCAAGACATTTATGCTTTAAAAATAATGGTTTAATACCATTATAGTTATTTTGTTTCGTTATATTTGCTTCTATAGATTTGAGATATTTTTCTTGCTACAGTATTACTTTTTTCAGACTACTCATTCGCTTATATTTAAAGGACAACCATTATGCAAAATTTACTTTTTAGACAGTTATAAACATTCAAATTTTCTACAGAGTCTATGTTAAAACAAAAAACGTAAGAACAAAACATTCCCTTCTTTTTGTCTTTTTGTTTTTCTTGTTAAAATTAGGCCCAGGGTTTCAACCAGCAAATCCCCCATTTGTGACCTCATATAGTAAGAAGAGCCCCTCCCCCGGGTTGTTGCTTTGCTGTTCTGTTGTGGGTGTGACTCTTTACAGTTATACAGATGCTAAAACAGCACTTATTTTAAAAATGCATAATCTGAGCTGGATAATAAACATACACACACTTTGAGGGTGCTCTATGACCTGTGTTGAACTGTTGAACTTATCTTATCTGATCATATCCATATTGCTGTATTTCCTTTAAATAACGAATTAGATTTAAGCAAAAAAATTAATAAACACATTTAAAGAAATAAAACACACAAAACAGTTCCCTTGAACCAGACGTGTAGTCCGCAGGAAGGAATCCCTGGTGTCTGGCTCTGACTGTTTGATCTTTCTGATAGGTAACAAGATGTAATTCCCTGGTTAAGCAGCCTGCAGAAGCATGTACAGTAAGATGAACTTAATCAAATTTGATTTGGCAAATTTCTAACCGGAGACACAGTGTTTAATTTATTGTAATTCAAACACAACTCAGTCATCTTTCTTTGTTTTTATTACTGTTTAAATCTCGAATACATTCGGCGTCTCTCCTCCTGGTGACAGAAACGAGGTATCAGTCTTTAACACCACCTCATAATCTCATCTTTGCTGTCAGCGCCTCAGCGAGTTTGTGTACTTTGGCAAAAAGCACCATGTCGACACCCAACACCGAATCAGTTAACACGCTGCTCTCGCGGTGTGAGACGCGGCGCTCGGTAGCAGGATGTTTGCCTTCCTGAAGGACGTTAATTTATCCGACACTGACAATCTATTAGCGCAGGATGCCGTGGGCTAATTACAGAGAGCATGTAAGCTAAGTTTGTGGTGGCATTAAAGTCTCATATCAATAATCACCTCGCATTTGATTACTACTAATGAGGTTATTACTGTGTTATCACTGTGACATTTATTCTTGTTGTACAAATAGTTTCAAGCTTTTCAGCTTAGATACACAGAGAAAGCTCGTGTAAAAGAGACCAACTCTGGCACAGCTAGCTGGTTTACTAATTCTAGCAAGTTTTCAAGTCTGGATTTAGTATGGACTCGTCCAAAATATGGTATCGGTGCTAAAAAGTGTCTCATCTAGGTGAAAATTTTTCATATAGGGTCATATAACACAATTTTTCATAACAGTTAATGCCTCTTATCCCTCGATCCATGCTTTTTTTTTTTTGTAAATATGCATACACATTTATATTTTTTAGCAAATAAGAAGAAACACATTTGCTAAATACAATTTCATGCCCTTTTCATGTAGTGTCTGTAACTTCTTTTTTTTTTATAAAAAATCTTTCAACAATCTTAACTGTCATTCAGATGAAACTTAGCCAATTTAGATTTCACATGAAAAGAGATAAACGTGAAAAAAAAATTATTATTCTAAAATGCAAAATTGTTAAGATATTGCAAAATGAATTTGACATGGTTACGGACACTACAGATCTTTTTACCAAAAAACATCCATCATGTAAACCACTGAGGTATCTCTGGAATTTCAATTGTAGATCTGTTAATAATTATTATTGGGCAGATTACAAAAAGCTATTTTAACTAAATTAACCTCTTTTTATTTTTCTATATTTTTTGGGCACATACCATAATTTGTGTCTAATTTGGAGCATTTAAACAAACCATAAGAGCATATTATAAATAAAAAACCAAAAAAATGTATATATATATATATATATACGGTGGTGTAGTGGTTAGCACTGTCGCCTTGCACCTCCAGGGGTCTGGGTTCGATTCCCGGTTAGGCTCGA
>JAQMYI010000015.1:4103536-4114100 GCA_030014275.1 Clariallabes melas
AAAAAGTAGAAGTACACAAAAAATCTACTCAATTACAGTAACGCGAGTAAATGTAATTCATTACTTTCCACCTCTGGTATCTACAATATGAAAAGAAACAAGATTTAAAAAAATAATAATACTTTCTATACTTCATGCAGTGTTGACCTCACTAAAATGTTGACCCTGAATATATACACCGATCAGCCACAACATTATGACCATCTGCCTAATATTGAGTAGGTCTCCCTTTTGGCCAACATAACAATGATGCACTGTGTGTTATTCTCACACCTTTAAATGACAACCAGCATGAACCTTTTCATCAATTTGTTATACACTAGTGCTTCTACTGGATTGGACTACACAAGTCAGCCTTCACTCCCCATGTAAATCAGTAAGCCATGACCGCCCATGGTCTCTCTTACCAGTTCACCGATTTTCCATCAGTGGATCATTTGAAAAAAAAGACCAGGAACATCCCACAATACTTGGGGTTTTGGAGTTGCTCTGACCCAGTCTTCTATCCACCACAATTTGTGAAAATTGTGAAAGTCACACAAATCCTTATGCTTGCCCATCTGTTCTGCTTCCAACACATCGACATCAGGAAAAAAGATCACTTGCAGGCTAATAGATCCCACCCACTTCCAGTCACCGCAGTAACGAGATATGGAAAATGTAGCTACAGTGAGAAGGGCCACATTGTGAATTTGTGGAATGTTCCTGGTCTGCAGATCTGAGGAAGGAAAAAGTGGTGAACTGGCGACAGGGTGATGGGAGGCCAAGGCTCACTGATGCACATGGGGAGTGAAGGCTGGCTCGTGAAGTGTGATCTAAAGCTAGATTAGAAAGGTTGTGGTAGAAAGGTGTCAGAAGACACAGTGCATCACTGGTATGGTGGCAAAAGAAGAGGGGAACTACTCAGTCAATACTGTACTGTATATGCAGCTGGTCATAATGTTATGCCTGATCAGTTTATATAAACAGGAAAATTATTTTATCTGTCCTTGATTCAGTCTATTGATTGTCTGGTTGTCTGGTTTCCCCCTTAGTTTCCCCCTATGCAAAAATGGGCGGATTTTAGTATCTCTCTCTCTCTCTCTCTCTCTCTCAGTGTGTGTGCCGTGTGTGTGAGGAGAGAGAGAGAGATCTAATAATCGTGTGTGTTCCGGCTCTGACAGCAGCTGCTCCTGACTCTCACTGCGGATCGTTTGTGACATTTCTCCTGCTTCAAAACCTTTACAGCGTAAATATGGGGAAAGTGGAAGGTGCGATGAAATGCGTGAAATACCTGCTCTTCATTTTCAACTTCATCTTCTGGGTGAGTGGCGCGTGAGCCTGCGCGCCCTGTTGATCGAACGCGGAATGAATCAAACAAATGAGTCGCTTTGATGTTTGACTTGAAAGCTGCGCGCGCGCGCGGTTCGGATGTCTGTTGTGTAGCGCAGGGAGAGCAGGAGAGCACCCCTTTCTTTCCACTTTCCCCCCTCTCTCTCTCTCTCTCTCTTCCACTGCGTCTCAGCGTGTGTGTGTGTGTGTGTGTGTTTATCCCGTCGGCCAGGGAAAGGTAAATCAGATTTTCCATTAAGGGAACAAAACGCCCCTTTTTCCTCTTTGGAAAAGGTTCACAAAGAGCTCACTATTCAACATATAGTGCACTACACAGACTGGACAGGATCTTCACTTCATACTGATATGGCTGTATATAAATATTGTTTGTGTGGGTGTTTGTGTTTGTTTATTCTATACAGTATGTATATATATACATATATGTGTTTATGTGTTGTATTAGTACTGTATCTCTCCTTTGAACAGTTGATATTGAGATGTATATCTGCTACTTATGATCTGTAAAGCTTCATAACGCCTCGAATCTGTGGTGGTGCTGTTACATTAATTGGTGATTTCTGAGGCTGGTAACTCTAAATGAACTTCTCTTCTGCAGCAGAGGTAAGGTTGGTCTCGCTTTCCTGGGAAGGTTTTCATCATGGTGCTTGATGGGTTTTCCAAATGCACTTGACGATACTGTTCTTGCAAGAACTGACTGTTGTTGTTGTTGCTTAATAATTACCTAATATGTGTTATTTCATAGTTGTGAAATCTAGAATGTAGAAAATACACAGCCTTGGTGATGATTTTATTTATTTATTTATTTATTGTTTATGTTATACATATAACACAGAAAGTGGGTTTGCCAAAGAAGCTACTTCTGAAGTTACAAATCTTGCTTCTCTAAAAATTTCAAGTTGCCCCAAAAATGTCCACTTTTCAGCATCTCGCTTTTAATAATAATCATTTAAAACGCAGATTATTTATATTTCTTTTTGAATATTGATACTAAAATTGGTGTAAGCTTCAAAAAGCATATGACCTGTAAAAAAAATGTTGCTTAAATTAAAGCATTCTATGCAAAATTAAGATTTTTTTTCCAAAACAAAAATTCTGTAGTGTCCGTAACCACGTGAAATTAACTTAACTTTTTTGGCATTTTCGAATAATACACTTTTTCAAGTTTAGGTCTTTTCGTGTGAAATCTAAATTGGTCAAGATTCACTTGAATGACAATTAAGATCATTGAAAGATTTTAATTAAAAAAAAGTTACTGACATTACACCTAGGTGAGACACTTTGTAGCACCAATACCATGTTTTGGCTGATGGTGAGGTGAGGTTTGACTGGTACTGTATAAAGTATGTGTTTATGGGAGAAAAAAAAATAAGACAGAGTAAATGAGTGGAGAAGAGAGGGGACATTAAAACAGTGGTTGCACAAGTGTGGGCACAGACAGTACAAGAATTATAAATGTTCTGGACATGAAAGGAACCAGTGGTGGATCAAACAGAAAAAGTACGGTTAGTGCCATCACCAACAATGTTCACAGGGCAGGGGTGAGGGGATCACAAGCTGCTGTTTTGAAGAAGACTAGAAAAGCAGGAATATAAAGGCTATTTCACAAAGATTTAAAAACTCATCATCATTTAGAATCAAAAGGCCAAATTGCTCCTATGATTTGGGTAAGTGATAAAGAAGAACCAAGATGAACCTCCGCCGAAGTGAAGAAAAGAGCAAAGTGTTAATAAAGAAAGGATCTGATCATGATGTAAAACTTACAGTAAAATCCCCCTGGTCAAGTATGCTGGAGGTACAGTAGTTTCATGGCTTGGGCTTGTTCTTGGGAAGAGGCTCACAAATCTTGATTTAGGAAGGAACTCATGATGGAAGCAGCAGAATAAGAGGTCTAGAGAAACATTACACATTTACAAAGAAATACACACACCCACTCTAATTAGCAAGAATTTCATAATGCGGCACGATAATGATCCAAAAACCCACTGCCAGGACAATAAAGGGGAAAAAAGGTGGAAGATATTTAGACGGACCAGACCTAATTGAGGAGGAGGCTAAAGAGCGAAACAAACAATGACGGAAAGAAGTTTCCAGCACAAGCCTGGAAAAACATTACAAAAGAAGAATGCAACAGTTGGGTGATGTCAGTGGGTTGCAATCTTGATGCAGTTATTGCAAAAAAGAGATATTCAAGCAAATGAAGTATTATCCATTTTACAGTGCTATTATCCATTAGCCACTTTCAGCCAGCGCCAAGAGGTTAAATGAGGTTTAATGTCTATTTGTTTAACAATTGACTTCATTTACATAGCTTTTCTAAATGTTTTGATTGTTTTTAATATGATTATAGTGTTGGAACATAGTAATGTTAGTAATATTTTTGGGTGGTTGGAACACATGATCTGCATTTACATGATTTCCTATGGGGGAAAGAAATGCCTTAAGAACTCACCTCCAGAACGCATTAAACTTTTGCTTAACAAAAGAAAAATGGGTGGTCTGCCACCAAAGGTATGGGGTTCTACTGTATTTAACACATCTAGATCTAAATATCAGGAAATAAAAGCTGAAATTATAACCCATAGTGTACACCTGACCGTCTTACGATTTAGCTTTGTTGTTCCAATAGTTTCGAAGGGTACGTTTGTGTGTGTGTTTATATTAGCAAATAAACGTCAGCAATGGTCGTGTGCAACAGTGTAAATGTACCTGGATCTTGATCATTTAAATGCACAAACACATAAAAAACTAAATTCATCTGCTTCAACTCATTAACCAAATGATTGGTGTTGATGCGCTTATACACTGACTGGCTCAAGGGAAAAAAAGGTGTTGTATCAGAAACTTAAAATTATTAGAATTACTGGAATTGGGTTAAGACCTGTCCACCTGGAAGTGTAGTGCTGAACCATCAATATGAATGTCAGTGATTGAAGATCACTTAAACGCGTGATGAAGTTGCATTGGAAAAAAATGTCTTTTAGTCAAAGTAAGAGCATTTCCAGACACACACAATATAATACAAACTCACAGGATTGGGACTAAACAGCTGTGTGTCCATGAGAAAACCACTTGTTAGTAAAAAAAAATAATCAGAAAAACGGCTTCAGTTCGCTAGCGAGCATAAAGATTTTGACTTTAGAGTGATGGGCGTGTCCGGGTAGGAAAGGAAGCGCATGAAGCGATGCACCCATCATGCATAGTGTCCACTGTACAAGCCCCTGGAGATCAAGTGTTATGATCTGGAGTTGCTTCAGTCGCTCAGGTCTAGACTCAGCAACGTTATGGGGCAATAACATGAAGTCAGCTGACGACCTGAATGTACTGAATCACCAGGTTATCACATCTATGGAGTTTTAATCCCAAAACTGAAACTGTGAAAGAGTGGTCTAGTGCGAATTTGGAGTCAAGTTTACAAATGAACTCGCCCAAACGTTGCTGGCATTATGGGTAATAAACACGCATCCCTCCCACTCCAACAATACAGTAACTCTGTTAATAGCGTATGATAATAGGATTAACTTTGCTTACATATTTTGATCTCTAGTCTAATGGCTTGTTCTTTTACAATGAGTGCAGCTGCCAAAGTCACACACACACGCACACACACACGCACACACACACACACATACACTGCTGAGAGATTTGTTGTCCATTTGTCAGCTGTTAGTGAAGAAAGGTAACATAAACATTCTAACATGCAATAAATTGTTCTACAATAATGATAATAATAATAATAATAATGGTAATAATAATAATAGTAATAGTGTTTGGTAGAAGTGCTAATGTGTATTACACAGTCACAAAGATATTTAATCTACAATCGATATCTCCCCATACTCAAGCTGTAATTTATGATCCACAGCCATCCATTATTACCCAGAATTCCCTTGAGATCATTTCCAGACTCATAAACATCATGCTGCCACTCCCAGTGAACGAGACAAAGGGTACTTAAGGGAGGGAGGATCGTAAGCGCACTGTTGCAGCAAAGTCACCTCTTTTGAGGATTTTAAAGCAGTATGACTGTTAAAGCCATAGCAGGTGTGTGTGTGTGTGTGTGTGTGTGTGTGTGTGCCGTTGAGAGTATAAATTACACATGGAAGAAACAGAACATCAGTCATACAGTATCAGTATACACATTTACAGACACCAGACATTTCGTAACGAACACTTTGAAATGAGCTGAACATCATCTTATATCACAGCTCTGTTGAATTCTCAGATCTGATTGGTCAGAAGAAGTGAAAGGTTTATGCCAGATTTATCCAAAACAGGCTTAAACCAGGGTAAAAAAAATCTCCACGAAAGAGACAGATGAGGTGTATGAACTGAGCTGAGAACGAAATACACACAGAAATTTCCTTTTAAGCCTTTCTGTAGATGCCCTGATGCCACATTATATTTTCTGATCCTCATACGTATCGATAGCATTAGTATTGATCCTCATCCGGTATTTCTTTCAACTTAAATGCTTACAAAATACAACTTACACAAAACTGAATCTTTCTCACAAAAATCACTTAGGACACTTAAAGTCCTTATATCCTAACCCCCCAAAAAATCACAATTTTTTCTCTGATATTTGGTCCACCTTTTTTTGGGGTGGTTGTGGTAGTGGTACAATGCGTTAAGGCTCTGAGTTATTGATCAAAACGTCAGTGGTTCGAGCCCCAGCTCTGCCAGGTTCCTGCTGTCAGGTTGGGCCCTTGAGCACGGCCCTTAACCCTGTCTGCTCCAGGGACACTGTAAAATGGCTGACCCTGTGCAATGACCCCTGCCTACAAATAAAAAAAACTGGGATTTGCTAGGAATAAAGGATTTCACTGTGCAGTAAGGTATATGTGACAAATAAAAGGCTGAACTTAAGATTCTACCCCTTTTAACTCTTACATTATAATTTATACATTTCTGCTCAAAAGATGATTTTAAAATAATTATAGGTTTATGAAATACAGGAAATACAGATTTAAAACCACCTACTGTAAGTTTTGGGTTCCTCTTGTGCCAACGGGCTCACAACTACACAAAACCTCTGGGGTTCTGCCATGGAGTCTGGTACGAGGTAATTGGCAGCAGATCCTTTGCGTGCTGTGGGTTGTGGAATAGGGCCTCCGTGAATCAGACTAGTTTGTCCGGCACATCCAATGGGTCCTCGATCAATTTGGGATTTGGGGGATTTGGAGCCCGGGTCGACCTTTGGCCCTTTGCCTGCTGGGCGCCGTGGACATTGAGCTGTGGTGCCCTGGATCTTCTGGTGCCACTCTATCCTGGCCAGCATTGATTTTTCAGTGATTTCTGCTGTATTGGCTTTCCGGTAGGATGAGACTAGATGGGCCTGTTTTTGGTCCCTGTGGGAATGGCTGAGCTTGGGGGCCCATAATCCTGTCACCAGTTTGCTGCTGATCTATATTGTTCAATTAACCCATCAGTGTAGATTGGCATAAATTATTGACAAAAGATGCGCACAGCATCAAGCGGCACCGCTCCGGATCAGGAATACTGCTAATTTCGGTCCTAACCTAAACCATGGATCGGAACAACCGCTGATTATCTCCGTCACTGCCAGACACTGCTACAATACAGGAATGATCAAATTACCATCCTGAACAATGAAGCTGCTGGAGAAGCTACATGACATTGTCTTGCTAAAGGGACCTGACCTCCATGCCATGGTGTTGTCTGATGCTGGGGGAGGGGAAAGTAGTGTGCGAGGAACTGGAAACATGGCACACGGACAAAGGTCTGTGCTCTAGCCTTCTCGCGCTCCCATCCATCCTGCTCTCTAACTCCTGCTCTCTGGACAATAACCTTGTCTCCAACGTGCTTTTTGAAGAATGTTGGCCTCATAATTCTTTAATAGTGCTTTCATTGTGCGTGTACATGCAAGTGCTTGCTTGTAATTAGCTAAAAAAAAAAAGGGGGGGGGGGGGGTCAAATGTCCTTAAAGTGACAGCAGAGTACCAAGAAAACTATTTTTAAAACTTTATTTAAATAATAAAGTGGCAGAAGTATTTCAGTTTTTTTTCTTCTGGTTAGTGATTAGCCAGAACATTGAATCCCAG
Organism: Clariallabes melas; assembly: GCA_030014275.1. Lineage (NCBI taxonomy): Eukaryota > Metazoa > Chordata > Actinopteri > Siluriformes > Clariidae > Clariallabes > Clariallabes melas. The sequence continues at coordinate 4,110,931 of JAQMYI010000015.1, forward strand.
GGTGCAGAATCCTACACAAAGAGGCCACAAGTAGTGCTACATTAGCTGGCTAGTCTTCAGTCCCCAGGTGCATCAGTGATCCTTGGGACTGAGGACATGATCTTGTCACTGATTCACTAGTTGATCTTCTGTGGGCCAGCTTTGGTAGGTACTATCCACACAAGACATCCATTTTTGGAGACCCAATCATCTAACTATCACAATTTGGTCCATGTCAGGGTCATTCAGATCTTTAAACTTGCCCATTTTTCCTGTTTCCAACATATCAACTTTGAGAACTGATTGTTCACTGACTGATTAATGTTAACAGGTGTCGCTGTAACAAGATAATCAATGTAAGTCATGTTACCTCGAGATGTTGTAATGTCATGGCTAATTGGTGCAACTGATTATTATAATCCATTATATCCTTTAGTGTTGTATACTGTAGTTCATGCATTTATGGATGGACCTCAGAAAAATAGTATTCAAGGTATAACCCTAAAAGATCAGAAAAAGAGTTTTTTTTATTTTTTTTTATGAGAGAATAAGATGTAGAAGAACTTATGTGTTAAATCCGTTCGCTAATTTTAGTCTTTATTTTATTAGATCAGATCTTTGTATATTTGTTTAATTTAAGCTCCGCTCTAAATGCATTAAAGCAAAGATGACTCAAAAGATTTTTTTCCTAAAGATGGTATGATGCCACTTTTTTGTAACCAAAGCACTTCATGGCATCACATGCACATTTATGAAATATAATAAAATATACATTTTCCAAAAATATTCCAAAAGAAAAATTTCCAAAAACATTTTTTCAAATCCAATTCAAACGTAATTTAAAAAAAATATTTTATACTGTAGCTTTAACGCTGGAATATTAACATAAGTGTGTTAAGAAACTGTAAGTTTAGTGACATTACACGCGAGATAGTGTTAGAGGCTGTGTGTATTCAGTGTCACTGTGTCCTTCAGTCAAATGTGCTCATTTACACAAAAGTCTTCATGCCGTCTCCAGTCTTTCCATGCAAAAAAATTGAAGGTATTTACATTATAGCTAGCTCCTCCCCCTTTTCAAATTTTTTGCCTGAACTGACTTTTGACCAAAGCTGATTTAACAAACGACCTATACTTCAATCTACATTCATTATTCACTTTTATTTTTGTAAGATTTAAAAGCATTATATACTAAGCATTTTACAACTTATTAAAATATATTAGATTTGTAATAACCCTGATACTACTCGCAGGCATATGTACAGTATGGAGATTTTTTTTTTTTCATCAGAATTTTTCTGCTTTTACTTTTAATATATAAAATTATTCCAAAAAAAAAAATTCCCAATGGAAAAACAACAAAATATTAAATTTATCAAAGTCTATTTATTGTTTACATTATTCACCATCCTAACACCCACCACATTTACACAATAATACTACTCCATCCATCCATCCATCTTCAACCGCTTATCCAAAGTCGGGTCGCGGGGGAGCAGTTCCAGCAGGGAAACCCAAACTTCCCTTTCCCCAGCCACCTCAGACCTCAGCTAACTCTGACTGGGGGAATCCCGAGGTGTTCTCAGGCCGGTGTGGAGATATAATCTCTCCATCTAGTCCTTAGTCTGCCCCGTGGTCTCTTTCCAGCTGGACGTGCCAGAGGCTTCCTGGTAACATCCTTACGAGATGACCGAACCACCTCAACTGACTCCTTTCCATGCAAAAGTTTCTCCTGGATGACTGAGCTTCTCATCTTATCTCTAAGTGAAAAGCCAGCTACCCTTCTGAGAAACCCATTTCGGCCGCTTGTATTCGCGATCTTGTTCTTTCGGTCATGACCCACCGCTCATGGCTATAGGTGAGGGTTGGAACTTTGGATTTGTTGGCTCTGATAAAATGTATTTTTACAAGTGGCGTTCAAGTCAAACCGGGACTGGCATTTACAGAAGACAGTACAGCGATGAGACTCTTAGTCACAGTAAAACATTTGAACGGGGCAAACGTCTGTGAATGAGCAATGGCAATCTGGTTTTTGCACGACCTCACACTGCCCACTGCACCACTTGCACATTACAGGAACTCAGTTGGGAGTTATTGCCACATACACCACACAGTCCTGACTTCGCTCCAAGGCATTTCCACACATTTGGGCCATTAAAGGAGTTCCTGGGAGGCCGATGTTTCAGACGTGAAGCAGGCAGTCGGATCATGTCTCTAGTGTACTGAGAAAACTTTATACCTTGATGATATCCAAGCACTAGTGAAACACTGGGATAAGTGATATATTAAAAAAAATAATAAAACAACACCTAAGAACACATGAATACCCCAAAAGGAAAAAATTCTAAAGCGTGAGGTTTAAATATGCAGTAGAAATGATTTTTCCACTGTTTTATTTGGGCATATGGCGTGGTCTGTTTAAATACTTAATTAGACTTCAGTTAGACTGCAAAAATAGTTTTTTTTATGACATGGCTTAAAATATAAAAGGCATGTGCGTGCGTGCGAAATATTTTATTTTTATTCATTGCACATGACACTTGAATAGATTGTCAGTACACCTCTTAGGGAATCTGATAGCAGCATATTTGGCAGAATCTCTGTGTCCTGGATATCGTCTCGTCTATGTCGTTCAGAAGACGGAATAAAGACAGAGGATATTGCATAATATCCCAGAATTCTGTTCTGTGGAGGTTTATAATACCGTGCAGATGTTCAAATTTGTAAAACCAGCACACGGTTAGCGCAAAGTGAAAAACAAACACGGAAAATCCATCAGCGACATGAAACAAGAATTCAAGAAACACAAGAGTCCACAAACACACACACACACACACACACACACACACACAGTGGTTTTACATGGAGCTCTCATTTTATGATAATTGCATTTTCACAAGAGGAGAGATTTATAATTTCTCTATTTTACTACTAAGTGAAACACCATAGAGAGAGAGAGAGAGAGTATAAGGAGAGAGTACATTATACAGTAGTAACACCCAGGGGCGTTTCTGGGATTTTCATTTAAGGGGGGCTTAGCCCCCATAGATGTTTAACACATACAGTATTTGGTTTGTTCAGAATCAGAACTCAAATGAGTCTTCTTGATCACACACACTGTTTACCGTATAAACCTTTTTCTATGTACAGGTACAATCAGAAAAATGTAACCAGAAAACAGCATATAACTTTAA